>BMAC01000093.1:533808-565234 GCA_014905375.1 Phtheirospermum japonicum
GCTATTGAAGCTTTCAAGAACTTCAAAAATGAAGTCGAAAATCAACTTAACTGCAAAATCAAATCTATCCCAAGTGATAGAGGAGGGGAATACATAGCTCCGTTTGAGGAGCTGTGCAACGAAAGTGGTATAATTCATCAAACTACAGCTCTGTACTCACCTCAATCGAACGGAGTTGCAGAACGCAAGAATCGTACTTTGAAAGAAATGATGAATGCGTTGTTGATTAGTTCTGAGTTACCTCAGAACATGTGGGGGGAAGCTGTTTTAACAACTAACTATATTCTCAATAAGATTCCACTTAAAGGAAGGGATGAAACTCCCTATGAGTTGTGGAAAGGAAGGAAACCTTCTTACAAATACCTCAAAGTGTGGGGGTTTTTAGCGAAGGTAGAAGTGCCTCTGCCGAAACAAGTGACAATCGGACCCGAAACGGTTGATTGTCTCTTTATTGGTTATGCACTGAATAGCAGCGCCTATCAATTTATAATCCATAGGTCGGATGTTCCGGACATGAATGTCGGAACCACTATTGAGTCAAGGAATGCAATATTCTTTGAAGATATCTATCCTTGTMAGGATAAAGCTGCGTCCAGTTCTAATACTGGTAATGTTGAAGGAACTAMAAGTCACRAACTTGTGGGGGTTGAACCTAAGTCTCGTAAGCAACCTGGTTCAGAACTTGATGCTCAAACTCCTAGGAGGAGTACTCGAGCTAAAGTTGCGAAGGATTTTGGTCCCGATTATGTGGTTTTCATGTTGGATGAAGAACCAAATTCCTTGAAAGAAGCTTTCTCACGAACTGATAGTWCATTTTGGAAGGAAGCTGTTCAGAGCGAAATCGATTCGATCATGCAGAACCATACGTGGATCCTAACTGATTTACCTGAAGGCTGTAAACCTTTAGGAAGTAAATGGATTTTGAAACGAAAGTTCAGAGCTGATGGATCAATCGATAAGTATAAAGCTCGTTTGGTTGTGAAAGGATTTCTCCAAAAGGAGGGTTATGATTTCTTTGATACCTACTCTCCTGTTACGAGAATTACCTCTATACGGGTGCTTCTAGCGATTGCTGCTTTGCACAATATAGAGATTCACCAAATGGATGTAAAAACATCTTTTCTAAATGGCGAGTTAGAAGAGGAAATCTACATGGAACAACCCTAAGGTTTTGTTAAACCTGGACAAGAAAGAAAGGTGTGCAAACTGGTTAAGTCATTATATGGCTTGAAACAAGCACCTTTACAATGGCACTTGAAATTTGACGAAGAGATGATGTCAAACGGTTTCAAGATAAACGAGTGCGGCAAGTGTTCTACATTAAGAATACTAATGACAAATTTGTTATAGTATGTCTTTTTGTAGATGATATGTTAATCATGGGCAGCAACCTACAAGTGATTAACGAGACGAAACTCATGCTAAAAAGAAATTTTGACATGAAGGACATGGGAGTTGCTGACACTATTCTTGGCATAAGAATCATTAGAACTCCAGATGGAATTRTATTGTCAYAATCTCATTACATTGAGAAAGTGATCAAGAAATTCAATGCACACGATAGTCTTCMAGCAAAGACACCTATGGAACTCGACGTTCACTTGAGTAAGAACAGAGGCGGTCCTGTTGCTCAGAAGGACTATGCTAGGATCATTGGATGTTTGATGTACATCTCCAACTGTACAAGACCTGATCTAGCTTGCTCGGTAAACAAACTGAGTCGATATACAAGCAACCCAAGTGGAGAACACTGGAAAGCGCTTGTGAGAGTTTTGAGATACTTAAAGTATACTCTAAACTTTGGGCTACATTTTGGAAGGTTACTGTGATGTAAACTGGATATCCGACATAAAGGACTCTTTGTCTACAAGTGGATATGTGTTTGTAATAGGGGGAGGAGCTGTTTCTTGGAGATCCACTAAACAGACATGTATAGCCCGATCCACCATGAAATCTGAGTTCATCACTTTGGACAAAGCGGGTGAAGAAGCAGAATGGATTCGTAACTTTTTAGAAGACATTCCATGTTGGGAGAAACCCGTGCCGCCTGTTATGCTTCAATGCGATAGTCAAGCTGCTATTGGGAGGGCAAGAAGTGGTTTGTATAACGGCAAGTCTCGACATATTCGTCGGAGACACAACACCGTGAGACATCTGTTATCAAGTGGGATTATCTCTGTTGACTACGTAAGGTCGATAGAAAATCTAACGGATCCATTCACTAAGAACATAACTCGAGATCAGATGTACAAGTTACTAGAAGGAATGGGAGTGAAATCCACATCTTAAAGATGATTGTAGTGGAAACCCAACCATGATGAGTGGAGATCCCACAAACTTGGTTCAATGGGAAAACTAAACTGCAAGAGTCTGGGTAAGTAAAACTCTACGAACCTATTCCTTAACGCAAAAGTAGAGTTTATAATCTGTCACGTGGTGAGGTTAAACCTCTGATCTTTAATGATTCTTGTGCAGGTCTTTGACTTGAGTATGACAGAATGCTAATTTAAAGAATCACCTATGTAAGCGAGAAGTGAGGGCCGCTTCTACTGAAGTTTATGAATTCAAAGAAGTTGTCCATGGCCAGAAACGGACACAAACGTGAGAACGGAAGAATTTTGAGACCTTAGTGGGTTGGTACTATTGTTTAGTATGCACAAAGGGGAATAGTTCAAGAATTATGTTCACTAATCCGCCGGTATGCTCGGTAGTATTAACTAAGGAGGGTTCAAGGCCACAAGCCACYTATCCCTATTCTCTATTGTCTCTTAAGGACTGAGCTATGTATTTGCATTCATGCATTTCGTTTTTAGAGTTTCTCACTCATGTGGGGGATTGTTGTAAATTGGATTAATTCTAATTAAATAGTACATCGATAATTCATGTTAATGAATTGTATAGGATTATTCTAAGTGTCGTGTAGATAATCGTAGCATTTTGAATTTCTCAAATTCATTTATTGGTGAGTGAGAAATGATACTTGGAAGTTGAACAGTTTGCTTTAATGCTTTATCGGTTATCCCACATTGAATGTTAGTCAATGTGGAAGAGAGTTTAAAAATGATTACATTTCTTTAATGTACATCAAGTGGGCCAGAGAGTGTTGTGGGCTTTGTGTAAACGAAGTTCACGCGGGCTCTTGGACTTGGGTTCGCCAGTCCGCCTTCGGCGAAGCCGAAGGCGGAGCCGAGCCCGGACCCGGACCTCAGTCCTGGGCTTTGGGCCTGGGACTTGGGTCTTGGGCAATTGGTCCGAATTGGCTGGTCCGATTGAGGTGGTCCGTGTGGGGTTCGGGTCCTGGTTCAGCCCTGATTTCTTTTTTGAACCTACACGCACCTGGTTTAGCTTTTGAACTCTTCTAACCTTTATGAAACGTTCAGACGTTTTGAATTCAAACATGAGATGTATTTGCACGATGAATCAGTCCAGGTTCATGCTGGCAATACCTAACCGTTTGAATGGCTTTATGACGCCTTTAAGGACATCATTAAGCAGGTTGTAACACGTGAAACGAACCCTTATATAAGGGTGAGACTCCTGCATTCCTATTTTACTTTTCAAACGCATAACGCCTGAACTCAAGACCAGAACGCATATTATATTTCTGCATTTTGTGTTTTCCGTTTCCATAGCTCAATTCACTTTCGACCAGTTCGCCGGAGCTCTGGTATTAACGGTGTTGTTATACCAGAGACGAAAGTCGTTTTATCTTTGGGAACGATTTGCCAAAACCGAAGGGCACTACCGGGGCAAATTCGTTTTGCGGAAAGAGAACTTCTCGACTCGACTTTACAAGTTTTTGTTTTCGTTTTCTTCCTTTTTCTTTTTCCAATTTTAGTTACAAGTTCCCTGTTTGTGCTCGAATTATTGTAACGATTTCTAACATATTCTACTAATAATAAAAAGTCATATTTGATTTAAAAAAAACCTATATAAGTTGAATCAACTAAAAGTCATATTTGATTAGAAAAAACCTATATAAGTTGAATTAACTAAAAGTTGAAATAATTTTATTTTTAGAATCTTAAATATTCTATTTAAAAGAATATGAGTTATATAAAATTATTACAAAATAAAAATAAAATATATAAACTTAAATTTGGATATGTAATTCTAATATAATGCATTGAAAATAACATTAAAAATATATATGAAAGAATATTACGCCAAAAAGAAAAAGAGAGAGAGAAACAACAACAAATAATAATAATAATAGATTTTTACACCTAGATAAATAAATATTAAATATATTCTAAATCTCCTTATCTAATTCTAATATAATGCATTGATAAACTGATTATTTATCTACATGAACAAATTAATTTCTTAAACAGAAAAAAAAAGAAACATAAAATAATAATAAAAAAATAATATTACATATATTACAAGTTAAATATTCGACGTTTTTTAATACAATTATTAGTATCTTATAAATATTAATTTTTTATATCACATATTCACATGCGACACGTATGTTTTACATTTTTATAATATCAATTTTCTACAGGTTTCCTTTCAAGTTTTGGGTATTTTGCTATATTTACAACTAATTTCGTGACTCCTGTGTAAAAATACTTAAATATTTTTTATTGTGAAAAATAGTCTTATTGTAATTAGAACAAATAATGCTCCGACTTGTGTGTAAAAATTATTTATTCTGAAAAATAATCTTTGTGTAAACAGAAAAAATAATGTTACGATTTGTGTGTACTATTTTTAATATTATTTGTTTAATATTTTTAACGAGTATTACTCTTTTTCAAAACTCGCATAATATACGGGCGTTAAACTAGTATATTTATATATATACACAGGATGTATTTATTTTTTATGTAGTGTATACCATATAATGATGTATATTAATCCTTTTCGTGATGTATCTAGTAATTCTTTATCTCTTAATTAATTTAATACATCTTATATCATGTGCGGATTTTGGGTTAATTAGTGAAGATAATATTGTTCTAGATAATGTGTCAAATAGCAACACTAAAGAAAGATGCAGCTTTTCTTGATGAAATGAGTTGAGTATAGTTGAAGGACGATGAATTTTTCATATTTTGTTCACAAATGATCAATAGAAATGCGGTAAGTTTTTCGACTGTTTTCTGAAATTTTGAAAAAATACCATTGAATTTCATTTTAATTTCAAAAGGACCCATTTTGCACCTTCAATGAGGGTATTCATCGGGGTGTGTTTGTAATTTTTTGAGTATTTTGTCTACATAGTGTCTCTTAATCATTATGTTTGTATTAGTTTTCACGAGATCAACACCGTTAATTTAGTGTCACACCGTGTTCAATTATACGTACGGCAAACTTAGAGTTGGTTTTGCTCAAGCTGCTTTGAACAGACAGCTCTGCACTTGCTTTAGTGTTGATACATGTTTGCTTCTTTTTATATGTGAGCAAACATAGTATTTAAATATATGTACTCTTAAAAACCGTCATGCATTTTCCATTACACAGTTTTTGGTATTTGTTCTTTAGTTTTTAGATAAATAAATTTTAGGTTATGATATTAAGAAATGTGTAAATTGACTTTCAAATATATAATAACTTAAATCTGGAAATTGTAAACACATAAAAAGAAATTTAGCCATTAAAACAAATATTTTAGAAAGTGGTTATAAGATATATAAAATAACTAACCTGTAGCCTATAAGTATAAAAGAAAATTGATTACCAAAATTTAGACATATAATATATATTAGATAATTAACTTTTTGATTATAATATTAAGAAAAGTGGTTTCTAAAGTAAAGTTCTGTATTACGAAATTTACAAACTCATTCTCAACTTTTAGATTATAAGCTTAACAAATTATTTCTAATTTTGAAATATATATTCACTTATGTTCTCAATGGTTGATGAACTAAATCGGCAGTGTAGAATAAAAAGTAATTCGAGGAGGTGTGTTAATGAGATTTGAGGTGATTATTGATGCTTGGCTTACGACCAACAGTTTTGTGTCTGGTCCTACCTTGAGTTCGTGTTTATGACTCTACTTTCCTCTCTTGAATGAATATGATAAACTTCTAAAATATAAATCTGATATACATTAAGGGGTTTTTAATATTTTTACAATTTTAATTTTTTTTTCGATTTTATTTGTCACATACAGTGTATTTTGCTATACTTAACAACTAATTTTGTGCATCTCACATATAAATACACTATATATTTATTTATTGTGATGAACGATCTAATATAAATTGAATGATACAAATACTTGACAATATTTATATTGGTATGAGACACGAGTATGATATCACACTAGTTTCAAATACAATATTAAGATTCTTTTTTATAATGTACACGTACTTCAGGATTTTTTTTTTTATCATTATCACAGGGCTTTTAAAAGTGTCATTTTATAATTTTCGTGTAACACACATGTCATCTCTATTTCACAATATTGATAGTTAAGAGCATAGAGGTTGAAGATTATTTGCTGCAACGAATATGATATCATTGTCAATATGTCAGCTAATATAGTCCACAAAGAAGTTTTTCAAAATTTAAAGTGAACCATATTTTTTTTCTTTTTGATATTAAAAATATACATTCTGCATTCTTAATTGTTTTTGATAAATTTTATGTATTTTTTGTATTTTTTATATTTGACTACGGAAATCACGAATTTTACACTAGTATATAATAAAAGTACTGGTTCACATATAAGTTAGGGTTCTCATTGGAACCCAACCACACACGTACACACACAGTATGAAATTGCAAATTGTAAATCATGAACTGGAAATGTGAATATATGAAAAAGCTTAACTATATTTCTTTGAGTATAGTAAATTGGACCCTTGGATCAAATTCCTGACTAAGAGGTCATTGATTATGCGCAAATTATATGGTGCGCCACGATGCACCTAACATGATACACCTTAATGTATTTTTAGTTGTTATATGACGTGTGTGTGTGTGTATTAATGATGTATATTTATATTTTATGTAATGTATACCATATAATGATGCATATCTATCTTTTACATGGTGTATTTGGTAATTTTAACTGATGTAACTATCGACAAGCACTACAAAAAAGGAAAATACTGACAGCCAAACCCGTCGGTATGTCATCGGCAAGTACTCGTACCAACGACATGCTAATGGTTATCACCCGTCAGTAAAAAAAATCTGACGGGTTCACTCCCCCGTACCGACGGGACGTCAATGGGCACGCCTATCGGGATACTCGGCGGCCACCCATGCATTATCCGTCGGCATATACTGATAGCAGCCTGGAGGGTGGTCACCATTGGCATCTTACTGACAGACGTCTCATCGTCGATGATTATCGATGATCGTATTCTTTAATATTTTTAATTATTAAAAATATATCGACGATCATTTAGCCATTTGTATTTTTAGTTTTTTCTTTCACATGTTTACATTTAAATGTCAAATATTACAAAATGCAAAAGACACTAGTGGAAAAAAGTCGATTAGAGGCGGTTCGAAACAGCCTTTGGAGGCGGTTCTGAACCGCCTCTTATAGTAGCGACGCTTAAAGTAAAAAAATCCGGGTGACGGTTCAAACCGCCACTTAAAAGAGACGCCGGGTGGCGCTTCTTAGCTCGAAGCTCCACCAAAAATATTGAAATTCGGTTGAAACCGACGCCAGAAACAGAACCGGGTGGCGGTTCTTATCTGAGATCCGCCGCTTAAAACAGAAATCGGGTGGCGCTTCATAAGAAGAAGCGTCACCAATAATACTGAGAAATAACATTGGTTTCTTTAGGAACTGATGTTGTTGACATAGAGAACATTAACATCGGTTTGAATATAACCCATCTAGATTATAAAATAATAATTAAAAAAAAAAACAGAATTAAATGCCCATTCTATTTTACCAATCATCATCCCAAACAATAAATACCAAACAATTTTAATTTAATTCATATATCATGAAAATTAAAATTAATCAACATCAAATGTTAACAAAAGCATTCAATATACTTAAACGTCATCGTTTGCTTCTCCGCCTCCATCAAACAACAAATTTCAGTCACGCTACCAGAAAAATACTAATCGCCAAACATTTTAATACTAGATATGAAAAAAAAGAAGAAAAAAGTACCTTATTCACTAATGTCGTTCCTGAATCAATTATTGTTCCTCTGTTGCTTGAGAAATAGAATTTGGAAGAGGGAAATTATAAAATACCTTTTGAATTTCTTTTCAATTGAAATTAAATAATTACAGGAAGCATGGTGATGTAGACTTGATAAATGTACATTAATGATTAAATTGAGTAGTAGACATTGAAGAGAATGTTATTCCAAGATTCAAAAATCATAAGCTAGTTGCACGACACACACACACACAAGGGGGAAAAAACTTATAACATAACATCAAAATTATTTTCCCAAAATTGACAGTTGAATGCCCAATAATCCCTAAAATTCTCTTCATTTTCATAAGTTATAACTACAAAGACATTATATTATTTCTAGCCATAATAAAAACCCATGATCATATCCAAATAATTGAAAACAAGAACTCACGTACTTGCGATGGTTGCGTGTATTCTTCATATACATCAAATGGTTGACTATTGGAGATTTTATAAACTGAGGTCTGATTGGTTGGATACTTGTATAAGAGTAAGGATGGGATGATTTTGAGAAGCCACCGGCACCTCTCAAATAAATATCCAACCTACGAAGAAATTCAAATATTTATCACCTTAAGGGTAATAAGAAAAAGTAAAAAGAGAAAAATTGCATAAATTAGATCTCTATACGGATGCATGAATGATAACTTACCGGTTCATTTTTCGTGAAACCGACCAGGTTGACGATTTTAGTGCTTTGGATCTTGGATAAAATGTCGATTTCCTTTTCGAATTCGTTAGGGTTTACGAAAATTGGAGTTTTTTGGGAGGGTTTTTTGACGGCGACGAGGCGGCCGTTGCGGAGGATGAATTTTTAGACGAGGCCATGGCTGCCTCTGCCTAAGAGCTTCGCGTCTGAGAAGTTGCTTGTGACTAATTCAAGATCTTTGTATTTGAATTCTTTGATTTTGATGGGTTTATCTTTCTTCTCTTCTGGTTTTTTCTTCTTCTTGGAGGGTGATGATTTTGAGGAATGGGAATCAACGGTGGAGACCGATGAATCAAGATTATTAGTTTAGTTTGGAAATAAGGTTTTTTAGTTCTATTTCAGATTATAAGTGGCTGTTGTAATTTGAAAGCGCCTCTAATAGTTATTGGTGACGCTTATCAATAAGCGTCACCCGATCGCAGTATTGGTGGCGCTTCTTTAAAGAACCGCCACCCGGGTTTTTTTTGTGACGCTTCCTTACTTAACCTCCACCTGGTTATTCTTTATTAGAGTCGCTTCCAAAATCAACCGCCTCTTTTACTATTATTGGTGGCGGTTGGTATTTAATAACCGTCACCCGTCAGAAATTTTTAATTTTTTTATTTTTATAAGTGACGGTTCTTTGCTAATAAGCGCTACCTTTGCACATTTTGCAGCGGTTCCTCTTTGAACCGTCACTTATGTAGCGCCTCTAATCGACTTTTTTGCACTAGTGAGAAAAATTCATATGCTTAACAAATATTCATGAAATATATGGTTTAGATACGTCAAATTCAAGCATAATTAATTAGTTCACAACAAATTCAATTTAACGTCTTAATAACAATACGAGTGAGGCGAAGGGGGTGGAGGAGAGTTAGGGTGTCGAGACTGAGTTGCAAGTTGGGACATACAAGACCCTCGCGTACCTGCTACCTCAAGAGATCTAAGAGCTCCATCTGGGTCCGCGCATGCACCTCATGGAGCTCCTGCAACTGTTCCTGATGTCTCTTCTCGAACGCCTCTCTCTCGACCTGATCCTAATAGGTTTGCAACTATGTCCGGAGCTTTGTGAAACGGGGATTGGCCAAAGAGGAAGAGCTGCCATCTCTGGATCTCTTCGAAGCCACAAGCTTCCTGAAGTATCCAGTGCCAAGACATTGATCCTTATTCACCCCGATGATGTTTAGATAGACCTCGTACTCGTCAATATCCATGTCATATGATGCAGCACACCTCTCCTCCAAACGTCTCTAAAACTCCACCTAAAATATTTTGGTTGATATATATATATATATATATATATATATATATATATATATATATATATATATATATATATACACTTATATATTTCTCAAAACCAAAACATAACTAGTATAAAAAAAACATATGTATACTAACAACTATCTCCTGTGGATTTGTGGTCAATAAATGTGTCGTCGAGTTTTTGATACATAGTCAAAAAAGACCTCATATGCAATGGGTTCCCTACCCATTCTCGAAAGTTGTACCAATTAATGAAATTATGAAACTAATAAAGTCTTAAACATAAACTAGGAAATACAATATATTCCTAAATCTAGTTTCCTAACTTATTTTGTGCCCAAGAAAGGCAAATAACAAAATAGGAATTATTGTCAAGAATAAATTCCTCAACAATCTCCCCCTTTTGCGTTTTTGGACAAAACACTACGACGCAAACATAAATGAAAATAAAAATACTAACTCCCCCTAAGTTAGAAAACTCCCCCTAAACAAAATATCCAATGTTGTTAAAAATCAAACCAACATTCCTTCGCTTTTCCTGAGCACTGGCCAAGGCTTCGGCAGCAACAACATCTCCTCCATCAACATCATCTCCATCATCTCTAGCAGCATCGTCAGAAGCGTCAACATCTTCAGCAGCGTCATCTTCTCCCCCTTTTTGACCAGAAAGCGAAAGGGCCCTCAAGAGAGAGATACGAAGAGCCTTCAGATGAGTCATCTGCAAATCAATGGAAGTCACATGGGCACGAAGGACCTGTGCAGAAATGTGGATCATGTTGGGATCGCCCCTCCCAACATTACTAGCAACATCAGCTTGAAGCGGCGCTTGCCAAGAAAGATCGATGACTCTGGSACCAGTAACATGCTGACCTCTCAAAGCAAACCAATCAGYCTCACCCGTGAGCACATCATCGGGACAAAGCGTCAACCCTTGGTTCTTGAGCAAGATAAAAATCAAAGATGGGAAACACAACGAGGCCGCAGACTTCGTGGTGGCAAACTTAGTAATGGTGTCAAAAACATGCTGGCCAAAACTGAAAGGAATTCCCCTCTCAAGCCTAAAAAAGAACTRGGTCTGAGGCCRCGTAACACACRTCGTGTTCTTGGAGGGGAACCAATTAYAAATAGCAAGCTTATGCAGAATAGAATAAAGAGAAGACAAACGAGTACTAAGAAGYTGTTCAAACCACGCATGAACCAACCCACCAGACAAGAACGAAATAACCTCATTCATATCATCGACAGTCGAGTTACCCCGGTATGGCTCAGTGCCAAACAACCCATCAATCAAAGCCGRGGTGAAAGAGAACACTTGGCCACRTACAAAAACTTTACCATAGTTCACAGACTCCAAATCAACAATAGACGRCAAAAGATTCGCATAAAACTCGACCACAATATCCCGGACAAAAGTCATGGCATTTGAAACTGTGGAGTACATACCTTTGTGTTGAAGAAAAGMAAAGAGGTTGTGTTTCTCAAATAGTTCAACCGGGACTCGCCGCTCGACGATCATATGGYGRGTCTGGTAAGCAGCAAACAGCTCTGCAGCCTCAGCARTAATAAACTTCTCCGAAAAAGCATCCATATCCTCAAGTTCAAGGACCGGAGTTGGAGTGTCCATGGAGGACTTGGAGTGATCAGAGGCGGCGGAAGAAGMTGGCGTGGTAGCACGAGAAGCAATCGGAACAGAGGCAACRMTGGAGGACGAAACAGGCGGYGAATGATGTGATATTGGTATGGGGGAACCAACATGAGTAGCAACATCGTCCTCCACAACAACTTTCTTTTTCTTCTTGTCCTTCTTGCAAGCATTCAGAATATCTCGAAGAGGCACATCAAAAGAAGAATCAGGGAAATACTYAAATAAATCTKGATCAAACGCAGGCTGATCCTCATGAAACGGAGATGAAGGAGGAACATCGGCAGGCAGTTTGGCGGAGCTGGTGACTTCRCCGTTGATAAAATCCAAAACAGTGTAGAGAGGGGATGAATACTCTGTCGCAGTGGAGCCAGGAGAGACCTTGACTTTGGCCGGGCTAGGTCTCCTGTCAGCCTTCCTCACAAGTTGTTTTCGGCGAGTAAACTTCTTCTCCGGCAAACTCGGGGCAGAAGAAAGCGGCGGCTCGAACCCTTCAACCGGAGCAGCAGRAACAAAATCTTCATCATCAGGGTCGGACATCACAGTGACATCCTCCTGGAGGTTCATATGTTCAATAGGCACATGGCGGCGCGGTCCAGCCTTGCTTTTCGGAACGGCAGGCGGCACAACGCCGGGAGGAATATTGCGCAGACACCTGGACCTTTTCAAAGTAGGATTCCCCACTCGCCCAAAAGTCTCAGCAACAAACGCCAAGTTGGGGGGGTCATCAACATCAATCTCATTCCCGGGCTGTCCTGGGAACACCTGCAAGATAGGGACGGCGTCAATCGGTGACGGAACTGGGATAGCAGCTTGAGAACTGGGCGCCGGCGAGGATGGTGGTGATGTTGTTACCGGTGGTGGGATGGAAGAGGAACCACCACCGATTTCGGCGCGAATATCTAGGCCACCAACTCGCACATAGGGTGCAGGGACCTGTTCTTCGGTGCGGCGGAGTTCTGCCGGTAATTCTGGAACAGACGAAGGCGACGATGGGTTTGACATCCTGCAATTTCTCAAAAGCACACAAGAAAATCGAGAGAATTGAAGAGAAATAAAGAAGTTTGAGAGTTTAATTTGAAGAGGGGTATGAAGTTGTGATCAAACGGTAAAAAGGTTCAGGTTTTTATGCCCAAAAAAATGACCGTTGAAGGAGAGAGAAGGTAAGAAAATAAAAAAGGAAAAAAATCCCTAATTTCACTACCCAGCGGATTTTTGACCCCAATTCAGATTTTATTTCCAAAAAAAACACTACTCCCCCTCAATGTAGGCAACGTGACCAAAACGTGATCTGACCCACTACTCCACATCATTATCCCTTCTTTTTAAAAAAAAACAAAAACAAAATTGCACAACTCTAGTTACAAAGTCGGCTTAAAATACAAAGCTGGATTTAATGAACCATCAGCTCAGTAATACCAATCTTGTGCAATGTTAATTTTCACTCACCAAATTCACCTCGTTATTACCTGTCYAGCTTTCCGATTATAAYTCCACTKAAACACTTAGTTAGCTCCATTCAAAACAAAATTAAGAGCTTTCAAGATAGACAAAGAACACAAGCAACAATATGCACAGCAAGATGGCATCTTCACAAAGTATGAATGTCCTACGGGATGCCTAAAAAACATGACCTAAAAGATACAAAAATATATTAAGATTTCAGTGACCTGATCCAATGTTGCTTTTTATTACTGACAACATTATAAACCAACATTGCCTTAGGTGAAGTCAATGGAAACTTACCCCTTAACCCAAGTTAATGACTACGTCAAGATCTCTCAAGTAGGTGATATTTAAAGATTGGATCATTTTGTATCCAGATTTTCTTCATCCTTGAAGGGATTTGAATCTTTTAATCTTCAGCAATTGCTGTTAAAAAYATCTTRTTTTTGGACYTGGGAGAAAGCCAGTTTCTGCGGGCAAATCCCACAATCACCTAATTGAAGAGGTTTGTTCTTTTTGCCATCACTTTTATTGCAACACAGGACCTTATTGCACTTTCAATCAATACTCAATGCATTAGGATTATGTATGAAAAGAGAGATAAAAATGCATGCAAAAGTATACAGATGTTGTGACTGATGTTGATATGARGTGTCACAACATCACAAACCAACATTGGTTAGAAAATGCACATACCGAGATCTCTCCTCAAACGAGAGAAGGTCTAAAAATCTGATGACTTAGTGAAGATGTCAGCAAGCTGATTATCTGTTCCAATATGCTCAAGACTAACAATCTTCCTCTCAACTAGGTCTCGAATAAAGTGGTACCTTATGTCAATGTGTTTGATTCGAGAATGCTGGACTGGATTTTTGGAGATGTCAATGGCACTGGAATTGTCACACAGCATGGTCAAGATAYTAGTGTGCAGACCGTAGTCCTCTATCATCTGGTTCATCCACAGTAGTTGTGTGCACGSACTTTCAGCTGCAATGTACTCGGCTTCAGCTGTAGAAAGAGAAATACAATTTTGCCTTTTGCTGTACCAAGAGATTAGATTATTACCTAGAAAAAAACATCCCCCAGTAGTACTTTTTCTATCTACCACATTCCCAGTCCAATCCGAATCAGTKTACCCTACAAGTTCAGTACCAGTATCTTTTGTGTACCACACACCTAGTTCAGTTGTACCAGCAATATACCTTATTATTCTTTTAACTGCTTTTAAGTGTTACTCTTTTRGATTAGASTGATATCTAGCACATAAGCACACATTATACATAATATCTGGTCTACTTGCTGTCAAATACAACAAACTCCCTATCATACTTCTATACATGGTGTTATCAACACCCTTACCAACATCGTCTCTCGACAGCTTCACAGTTTTTCCCAGTGGTGTTTTCTTGTGAGTTTCACTTTCTAAACCAAACTTTTTAACTAAGTTCTTAGCATATTTAGAGGCAACTTAGACTGGGATGCCAGCTACTACATGTTGCGGTGAGACCCTCGCATACCTGCTACCTCAGGAGCTTCGAGTCTGGTTTTGTGCATGCACTTCGCCGAGCTCCTGCAGTTTCTTCTAATATCTCCACTCGGATGCCTCTTGCTGCAACTCGATCTGCTCTTAATAGGTCTAGAACTACGTCTGAAGCTACGTGAAATGGATATCAGCATAAGAGGAAGAGTTTCCATCTCTACAAATATTCAAAGCCACAAGCTTCTCGAAACATCCATTATCAAAATGTCGACCCTTATTCACCCCAACATTGTTTAAATAGACCTCGTCAATGTCCATTTCCTCTGATGCAGTAGGCCTCATCACTAAATGTCACTGAAACTCCGCCTGAAGTATTTTGGTTGATATATACACTTATATATTTCTCAAAACCAAAACATAACTAGTATAAAAAAAACATATGTATACTAACAACTATCTCCTGTGATTTGTGGTCAATAAATGTGTCGTCGAGTTTTTGATACATAGTCAAAAAAGACCTCATATGCAATGGGTTCCCTACCCATTCTCGAAAGTTGTACCAATTAATGAAATATTTTACAATTACATTAATTACTCACGATTTAAATTTAAAATTATATATATTTAGGAGTTGATTAGCATGACCAATCACATATCAAGACCTGCTTCTGTGCTTCGATATCCCAGTACCAGGGCTATCGAGCCCGCTCATTCTATTTCTATTGGCCTTTTGGGGCCTCTCGACCTCCTGTTTTCTTTGCCCACTCAACTTGCCAACTCTTCCAAACAGCCTCGTCTATGCACGGGGGCCACGTCCCCTTAGTTATCCATGTCTACTTATACTTGTTCAGGCAATTGGACCACTTATACCTTATAGACGTAAAAAAAGGTAGAATTCACGAGGACCTCAGAATATAGAGTCAGTCGTGTCCCAATAACAACATCCATACAAAACAAAACAATTTAATACATTGCAATACTAATATATATAATATATACAACAAAAAATATATACACGAGTGTTGCAAATGAACATATTATAGTTCATTACTAAGAAATGTGGTCACCATGTCTCACAATACGACGTAGGGATATACTCATATCTCCACCCATTGGGGTGTAGATGAGCCTCAAGGTTGTAATTGGAATTAATATAAAGAACTAATTAGGATTGAACATTCTATACTAAGTTACTTACCTCCAGCCAGGGACATAGACCTCGATCATCTCCGTACCTGGTTCCAGACCCCATGATGTATTGACATTCGTGAGGATGGTTGGAATGGTCTTAGATGGAGTCCCTCCACCCAAACCCATCACATCATCGTCATTGTGGAGTTGAGGTTGTGACGAAGAGGATGAGACGAGAGAAGCATGGTCTAAAGGTGGGCCAAGAGGAGAACCACGTCTACATTCACCCCTCATATAGAGAATATAGAAATTAAGAATATCACATAATTCGAGTCGATTCAAAATAATACATCGGTTAGAAACTCATTTTATATTTCTAAATTAAGAGGAAATTTAAATAACATGTTCAACTTACGAGTCAATTTATATTTCTAACTTGAAAAGACACTTTCAATATATAGGTTATCATCAAACTCATTTTCGTATGTTTCTTCATCGATTAAAAACTCATCTTCTGTCTCATCCTCCGCCTTATCGACAATCTCGTTTAGTTCATTATCTGCAGAGTCATGTAATTGGAAATAAACATCTCTAATTATATTAAATTGTGCATGTCTATAACATGCTCTTGAAAGGATTGATCAGGAAGCATAAGCTCGATAAAAATCATTTATTGATCTAGCTTTAATATTACACGTTGTCAACTAATCCATCTTCTCTCGTTTAAAACTCGTGTACGGGTAGTAGTAAACTTGAACAACTTGACTAGAAAATACGAATGACTTATAGTGACTGAATATACGCTTATGATTGACATAAACAAACTTATATTAAGGATGAACCTTTATGCTTGCGGGAGTTGGATCGAACCACTCACATTTGAACAAGAGTGCACTCTTAGAAGACATCCCTATATATTTGAGTCTAACAACTTCTACGAGATGATTGTAATAATCATACTCATCTTCTCCATAGTTTGTTCCTTTTATACAAACGTTAATACTCGAAGTTGATCGATTTAATCCATATGCAACTATGTGGAACCTGTGTCAATTTATCTTGAAGCCATTATATGTAGTCCTAATAAATTTAAAGTTAAGTTCCTTGAAGAACGAACTCAACTCTGTATGGCCTTCCACACTGGATGGGGAATTAGTTCTCGAGATGCAATTGGTATCAACCTTTGCATGAACACATAATAGTCGTGGCTCTTCATCCCGTACAATCTTAATCCCTTCATATCGACACAATGACCCTGGTGTGTACCCATTTAGAAACTGAAGAGCTTTCACTCATTCACACAATATAACTCTTAACGCCTATCTAGTGTGTAAGAAGGTTTAGGATATTTGTCGGACGCGTCAGGATGAAACGATGGAAGGAGATAGTATTAATTCAACTCATCCCTTGATTTTAGAGTGTCTTTTGTCTTCTCCTTCACATTCATCACTGTGTTGAGAACATTATCGAACACATTTTTATCAATGTGCATAACATCTAAATTATGTCGAATCAGATTTGTGCTCCAGTACGGTAGATCCCAACTATGCTTCTTCCAAACACTTGTATTAGTTATATGGCCATTCTCGCATGCTACATCTGTATCAGTGACTTTCAACAGCCTCAATCTTTTTATCTCTTCTAATATCTCTATTCCTAATCGAGTGCTTAGCGGCGGAATGTTGACCTTTCTATTTCTTCAAAAGTTTATTCTTTTCTTTGAAAATAGTAACCACAATCAAGAAACTTCCGATGATTATCAATACAAGCACTTCTAACTGCACTTGGGAGTAAACATATCCAAGCATTTCGTGTAATATGGACAAGCCATTTGCCCAGTCGTACTCCAACCAGGCAACATGGAATAGGCAGAGAAATTGATAATTGTCACATAAGGTCTGCCCACAACTATACGTTCTATTTCTTAGAGATGTTATACGATGGAGAACCATCAGTCCACAACTGGTTCATCTCTGTTATTAAATGCTATAAAAAAACATCTAGTTTGTCCTTAGGATTTTTGGGGTATGGAACAAAAACACTTAAAAACATGTATTTTTTTCATGCACATCCAGGGAGGCAATGTATGGTGTGACTATCACCAATCACAAGTAATATTGCGCCCCCAATCATACATATTGAATTTCGGCAGCGAACTCTGAATGAGTTTGATTAAAATATTTTCAAACCTCTGAATCTGACATATGACACATGATATCGTGGTTAACTGACTCGCACTATTTGTCACGATTTTTGGTATATTTGGCTAGTATTTTAGTTAGATTTGTTGTTAATTTCGGGTATAAGTTGGATTGATTGAGCATATTTTTGTATTTATGTATCTCTGACTTATTTTACCATATTTTATGTTTATTTTAGGTATTTTGAAGTTTTTAGGTGTTAAGGTGGACGAATGTGGGCCCGCGAGTGGAGTTCTAAAGAAATTGGGCCCTGATTTGGTATATTACACTTGACACTGGGTCTATCATCCACACTGGGTTACCCAGTGTCAAAACCTAGTGTTAGAAATTCTGGCAGAAAGATCCCTCCGATCGGACTGGGAGACCATCCGATCGGACAAAAGCGTTACAAACTCGGATTTTGTGGAGATTTTCAATTACGGAAGGGATATTTGATGGCGACAAAAGGCCAAGAACTCATCCACATTCAGAGACACGAAAAACACCATACACAACCCAACCATGAACCAATAATCCCTCGTCCGGTTCGTGACAAACCGGGTCGAGAAGATGATCTATAACCTCTTGGGGATGACAACCCAAGAGCGTTCTTGAATCATTTTCCTTTCATCCTTTCAGTTGATTGGTTGGTGATAACCGCTAGAGACGGAGGCTCGTGACAAGCTTCTAGGATTCAGCGAGGTTCATTTCATCCCCGGGATATTCGGATTTAGCAAGGATTCATCGTGGTGTTGTGATAGAGTTTTCTCACGATTTAGTAAACTCTAAACCTTTATCTTGTTAATTAATTGGGTAATTCATGTTAGATGATAATCTTGTGATGTTATGAATAGTTTATGATTGAGTTCTTATGAATAATTTGGAGATGAATTGTTTATAGTTGATTAGTTGATTGATATTATCATAATTTGGATGTTTGGATGTTATTTGCAATCATGATTAGTTGTTGCCTTGAGGTTTTGATAGTGGATTTGTCGATGGTTGTTAATTAGAACTTATGGGTCTAGTGCCGAGAATCATTTAGAACCATCACTTGGAATTATCGGGCGTTTAATCTATACGTTGGGAATGATAACCCCAACTCGTAGACTAAGTGTTTGACGAAATGCCCAAGTGGTCGTGGAGACGATTCCAAGGCCCTAGACCCCCACTTTATTAATCTTTTAAGAGTTGCATTTCGTTGTTAAATCTTTATAAACTTTAATTAAAGTTCTTGCATAGAGATTGACGCCCTCTTTGCAAGAATAGTTTTAAATCGCTAGTAGCATAAATCTTATTTCTTCGTTTAGTTATTACGATTATCACACCAAAACCCTTTTGTCCGCGTGTTTAGCGTAGCATTTTTATTATTTTCTCATTCGTATAAACAAACATAAAAACAACTCCCGATTAGTCTTCCTTGAGAGATCGACTCGATTTAACTTGCCAAGTCTACAAGTGACCCCGTTCTCTTGCGGGCGAACTAAAACCCTTTCAAGAGTAGACGCGCACTGTTTAATTGGATTTTAATTTGAAAGGAACACAAAAGTTCGGCTCATTAACAACATGTTCTTCATGCCACATCATGTCCTTTATATTTTTTGTAGATGCGTATAACCTTTGCAAACGAGGATTTAATGAAAATAACACATCTTCTTGTATGCAACATTGGCCTTACGTAATTTTGCTTTCCTCTGCTTAGTGGGTTTTAACCAGGGTTGATTACTAAACTTGCAATCGGTCTCTTAGAATTACCCTTCCAGTAGATCATATAATTATTAAAGCAACAATCTATCTTCTCGAATGGTAAGCCTATACCAGTTAACAATTTCTTGCTGCTGTAGAAGTTATCTGATACATGATTATTTTTTGGCATGACCTCTTTGATTAGATCAAGTACTTGTGGTCATAATACTTCTAAGATATGCAATTATTTGACTTCGAATTCATGAGGCGGGCAACTAGAGACGATTGAGAATGTTTCTTGCACTTCGGATATAAAGGCTAGTTTCTAGCTCTCAACATGTCATAGAATTTTGAGCCTCTATATTTGGCGGTTCTTCTACATCACCAACCATATCAAAGTCCGAACCGGATGCATCCTAAACCATATTGATAAACGTATTTGATTATTTTTAGGATTAACATGAGATGATCCTCCAACTTGATCCTCATGGTCTATTCGATGCGTGGAGCTAAGATTTGTTTCCCCATCAAAAGTCCATATATACTAATCTGGTATAATCTTATTTTCAACCATAGGGTACTTAATCTCGTTGACATCGTAGTAACTGCGATTCCTACAGTTGGTATGACTACAAGGATACTACAGTTTTTCCCCCATCTTTCATTCCAGGATGTGTGAGTGTAAATTGAATGAAACTCTCCACACCTTCCAAACTCTTTTGATAAATAACCATCCATTCTCCGTTTTCTCATCGAACTACGATTAAAACACATTATATGCTTTCCTAATTAGGATTATAATTGAGCGGTGTGAGGGTGCTTATGTATAACGACTGGATATTTAGTAAGTGTAATATCCCATTCGAGAATGCGGTCTTCATTTATAAAATTATCTAAGTATTTATTTTGAGGATTTGATAATATCGGCAACATCTCCCCTTAATTCTCTAAGTACATATATTTTATAGTGCACCCGAGAACAAAGGATAGATAGAAACCGAAATTTCAAAGTTCGAAAAACACATATGCACTAAGATAATCACATTACAATCACATTCTCAACTGTCTAAATAAGTGGACAATTCAACATTTAGTATCAAACTCTTATTTTGATACTAAATCTCAAATGGGTCTAAGGTAAGGTGTTTGAGTGTAGAAAAAGAATGTAATCGATCCATCGATAATCAATGAATTACCAATGAAATTTGTTGTTTTCTGAACCACAATATTCAATAATTTAATATATTAAACAACATCCAAACTCACAATTCAAACACAAACACACACCACGCACATTTAAAAAAAAATTTAAACCACCACCATATTTTGAAAAAAAATAAAAATTTATTATTGGAGGGACAAAACCTCTTAGTCGGAACCGTAGACCATGTCATCACCGACGTCACCACAACACCAACCAATCCAAACATGTATATTAAACACATCATTCAACGATCACCACGTCATTCAAAATCACATCACATTTCAAAACTTTTTGTAACCAACACCACAACTTGAAGGTTTTTAAAATTAGTTATTGGAGTGACAAAGCCTCATGACCGGCACCGTACACCACGTCATCACTGGCGTCACCACAACACCAACCGATTACAAAACCAACTACAATACCAATGTCCAACCGCAACACAAATAAATCCACAAATATTCAAACTAATATTTATAACTAATGGATATAATTTGAAATAGCATTAAAAAAAACTAACTATAGTTAATGAAATAGTTAACCTCTAATAAGATTTGAAATATTCCTAAATCATCCCTACTTTTTTGAAAATAACCCTAATTAACTATATAATCATAATTGAACCCTAAATTAATCCTATTTTAAAATCTACCCTAATTATATAATTAATTACATTTCAACCCTAATTTTAAAATAATTGCTAATTATACCCAAACTAACCCCACTTTTTGAAATAAATCAAAATTATCTAATTAATTATAGTCAAGCTTTAATTTTCAGAATAAATACTAATTAAACCCAAAACTAAACCTTATATTCAAAATAAACCCTAATTTTAAAATAAATGCTATTAAACCCTAAACCTACATTTCAAGATGAATCCCAATTATCTAATCAATTAAAATCAAATCCTAATATTCAAAATAAATGCTATTTAAATCCAGAACTAAACCTAATATTTGAGACAAACACAAACTATACAATTAATTACAATTAAACTCTATATTTTGGAAATAATTGCTAATTATTCACAAAATTAAACCTTATTTCTGAAATAAACCCTAATTATCGAATTGATTATAATTAAACCTTAAATTTTGAAATAATTCCAAATTGAGTTCTAAAGTAATCATAGTTTTTGAAAATAACCCTAATCAACTAAACAATTACAATTTGATCATAATTAAATCTTAGACTAACCCTAATTGTCGAAATAATTGTAAATTTGCCTTATGTCTACACTCAAATAAAAATCACAATAAATAAATATATTTGCAAATAAGTAAAATGAAAATAAGTAATAAATATTAACAACACAACACTTACCTATGGTAGCTGGAGAGTGTTAGAGGCCTTGCTGGAAGAGACCCATAAAGTAATCATAGTTTTTGAAAATAACCCTAATCAACTAAACAATTACAATTTGATCATAATTAAATCTTAGACTAACCCTAATTGTCGAAATAATTGTAAATTTGCCTTATGTCTACACTCAAATAAAAATCACAATAAATAAATATATTTGCAAATAAGTAAAATGAAAATAAGTAATAAATATTAACAACACAACACTTACCTATGGTAGCTGGAGAGTGTTAGAGGCCTTGCTGGAAGAGGACCATAGCGGAGCGGAGCGGGGGGTCGGCGACGTCCAGAGCAACTAGAAATAGACTCTTGAACAGCGACCCTCGTTTTCTTCTTCCTTCTCTCTTTTAATTGTAACTAATTATTCACAAACTTAAACTCAATTTTGAAATAAACCCGAGCTATCTAATTAATTATAATTAAACTTTAATTTTTAAAATGATTCCAAATCAACCTCTAAATTAATCATAGTTTTTGAAAATAACCCTAATTTACTAAATAATTACAATTCAATCCTAATTAAATCCTAAACTAACCCTAGTTTTTGAAATAATTGCTAACTTTCCCTAGGTCTACACTACAATAAATAAATATATTCACAAATAAATAAAATGAAAATAAGTAATAAATACTAACAACACAACAATTACCTGTGGTAGTTGGCGAGTGATAGTGGCGAGAGCTGGGGGCATTGTTGGAAGAGGACTAGATCAGAGCGGAAAAGAGCTCGGTTTGGCGAGAACGGCCAACGGTGGTGGTGGTAGGAGGTGAGTACTAATGGAGGACTTCCTTTTCTTCTTCCTTCTCTCCTTTTCGTTTGTTTGTGAAAATGAAGACAACTCCATAAGGGTTGTTTTAAAAAGGATTTTTACCGACAGCACATCCCTTGTCAGTGTGTCGTCAACATTTTTTTTTAAAGAATCTTTTTTTAACTACCATTTTGCTAATGGGATGCAGTTTTTGGTGTCCCGTCGACATATCCTCGACCAGTTAATGACGCTTTCAGTTAGCGTCATTTTTCCGACAGAATGTTGACAAGGCTTGCATCGATGGTCAGTGCCTGTCGATAGCTTGTCGGCGTATTGCCCTACATCGGCGACCATCGATAAGCCGTTGGTGAGTCCTACTAGTAATATCCGTATTTTGTTTTGTAGTGGAGGTGTATGATTATTACGATCATCTCATATAAATTGTGCGGCTCAGCGAATGGAGAAAAATACATTATTGTTCAAGTACGACTGATTTGATTCAACTCCTACAGACACAAAAGTTCATCCACACTATAAGATTGTCGATATCAATCATAAGCATAGATTCGATCGATATGAACCTTTTGTACTTGTTACCCAGGATGTAGAAGTATACTATTGTGCGTACCCAAGTTTGAACGAGATAAATTGGACAGGTGGGCAAAGTGAGATCAAATGTTGAGTTCATCAAGCCTCTACCAGAGTAATCATTTCAACAGAAAGTTGTAGATACACGCAATCCTATATAATTGGATGATATTGATTTTCAGGTGCACGACCCCACTAACAGTGACCTGGATGGACTTGGTGACGATACAGAAGAAGAGTTACTCACCTATCAAGATACAGGCGAAGATGAATTTGGTGATAACATTAATAGTGAAGTGTCGATTCAAATGATTAGTTTAAAGGAAGTCGTTTTGGTTGAAATATGTTTAACTGTTCATATTGTAAAACACTCTTATTTTAACTAATTAACTTATATTTGGATCTATTAAAACGGTGATATATACTGGTATATTGTAAATGCTTGTATTATATTTATTCTTATCATATGTCGAGGGGTCGTGCACACGGGTCCAGTCTAGGTAGATTAGTTATGAAGTCAGCTAATCGTTTAACTAATTATGATGATGATTACGTGGGCCTTGGTACTGATCATTCAGCTCTGATACTAGATATATCTGCACCGACACCATTCGATACTGCTACATCCCGACAACCCTCGAGCCCACCAGAGAGACGATACCTTATTTATATCGCTGGAAAGAAGTAAGTAAATTAATAATTATAAAGTTCTTAATCATTTTTATTATTGAATAATATTTGTACCACAAACACAATTACATGATACATAGTATGGAGGTCAGACTGACCAACATAATTCAAGAGATCATGGAGAAGGAGTTCCATCCCGCCGAGTGGCAGTATAAGGCGGTCTCTGAGCATATTCATCGATTGTGGTGGGATATATTTCAGGTAACTAATTTATTTTTGTCTAAATTCATTAATCATTAATGTAACTTGAGAACCATATATCAATTGAATTGTAATTATTAAGTTGTTTTTCAGGATCATTGTTATTGGGACACGGAGCTGTATAGTCCACAAGATATACATGTGGAATTTTTCTGCACAATGGAGGACAAGTATGGGAAGTGGCTTAACGAGTATAAGCAGTTTCGTGATCAGATTGTCCAGCCGCCAAAGATCATTGACAAGGGGGTCTGGAGTAAATGATTTTCTTATGTCTTGTTATTAAATTATAAGTTTTTATTATTACTAATGATTTAAATTTATATATCATGCATCCTAACTAGGGAATGGAATGTAGAGTGGGATAAGCTCGAAAACAAGAAGAGGTCCGACCAGTGCAGCACCAATAGGCGGAGCGAGCCTGCTGGTCCGAGTACTGGGATGTCGAAGCACACTAGGGTCTAGATCAATGATCAATTATTCTTATGATATCATAAGTAACTTTAGATCATAATAAATTATTTATTTGTTTATTTAATATTAATTATCTGATAGTTTTATTTGGATACAGGAGCGGGAGACGGGTGAGCCGGCCACTGCGTACCAAGTTTTTGTACGTAAGCACAAAAGGGACGACGACATATGGTTAAATATGAAATCTAGTAATACTTATATAAGTCTTTTTTTATGTTATAACTCGTTCTTTGGTTTTAATGTAGAATTTACTAACGGCTTGTATTTCAGGTGGAGTACGAACAATGTCTGGATGAGGCACATGCTTCTTCATAGGATACAGATAATGAGGTTGAACCTAACCTTGTTTATCTCGACATCATCGGGTCGAGTAAGGGTCGACATTAAGGTATCGTCTAGTTCGAAAAGTTGGTGACTGGTACGAAGGGTTTTACAGGAAGCGGTTCTTCCTCCTCCTAGCACGACATGACTCGGGTGAGGGAGCTCCAAACGTAGCTCTAAACGCGGAGGGAGGAGTTAGATTCCACGATATGAGCTCAGCAAGTGATGGAATATAGGTACAATGAGTCTAAGATATTACGTGAGCATTAGCAGCAGGAGCAGCAGCAATTTTAGGCGTAGATGGTCGAGTTGTTTGCTCGATTACAACAGTACCCACCGCAGTCTCCCCCGTCACAGGACTCCTCTGATCAGATGTTGTTTTAAACTTGGAAAAGACTCAAACGTGATGGTCATACGGGTCCTTTATCGTGTGATGGATACCCTACCCATCTCAAACCCAAACCTGTACCAATTTGGGTCTCATATAAAATAGCCAAAAGTGATCGTGTAGCTTCAATATTCTTCTCCTTTCTCCCTCCCTGACCCTCAACCTTAGATAAAAAAAATGGGAGACGACGGGCGCGGTGGTCATAGCGATGGTGTGTGAGTTTGCGGTGAAACTCGATAGTGAGGTTTTGGTTATAGAGACATGGGCCAATTTTGGTACAGGGTGGAGCTCTTAAAACAATAAGGACATTCATGCTAACATCTATTACCCTCAAAATTCTCTCAAGATAATTGACAATTGTGGTATATTCGATGAAAATTCAGCCTTGGATTTCTTGAGTTTGTGTTATTGCATTTATTAATTTGTGTTAAAGTAGTGTTTGCATACATTTCTGATTTGAAAATCTAAGAAGTAAAAGATAAATTGGGATCTAATTATATTTTCATTGCAGACACTTTTTTGTGTTAGAGGAAGGCATTTTTTTGTACAAATAATGCAAATAACATGATATTATTCATAAACAGATAGGCAGGCTAATAGTTTGAACTGTATAAATATCAAAATTTTCGAAGCTGGGTGCGTTAATGACTCCAGGAATCGAAAATGGAGTTTGACGGTAAAAAATCTAGACGATTAGAACTGAAATTTCATTTAACATAGGCTTTACTATCGCCTGCCCTTGGGATTGTCGATAGCCATCCTTAATGCTATCGCTACAGGTAATAGCTTTTATCTCATTACATCTGATTTTGAAAATATTTTTCTGTTGTTGTGATAATTGATGTTTTTAATTGAAATGATTTAATGTAGCATGTTAGCCTGGTGGAGAGGAAGAAAGATAAATGCTCATTTTGGGATGAAATTGAAAAATAATCCAATGGCGACAAAATTTGAGTTTACTTTCTGTTTGATTTTCTCTAGATTATTTTGTCAACTCAAAACTTTAGGCAAAACATGATCAATTACATGATTGTATTCAATAGAAAGTGACTGATTATAAGATTTCAAATAGATCACATCTAATGGATTTTTATACAAACTATTATAAGATTTAACATTAAAGATAATGCAAGTTAATTTTCAGAGTGTCAGGCAAGAGAGTAATAAAATCTGAAAGCCGAGAAGAAATGAGCGTACGCACCTTCTCTACACAAAGCACAAAGATATAAAGAAATAGGATCTCCATATTGTCCCTCGTTATGTAAAATTTCGGTTTCACCTTCACAGTTCTTTAGTGCACGAAAATGTCGAGCAAGATTGATGTTTTGGGGGGAGTGTATGTTGGACATCATGAACAAGAACAAAGAGATTGATTACTTTGGATTTAGGAACAATGAAAAATCACTCATTTTTGTTATTGATAAATAAGATCGCATAAAATCGTTCTATGATTGATGGGGATTGGATGATGATTTTTGTTTTAAGTAATTCAGTTTCGGGCATCCTTGTAGGAATTGGATTTTCCACTTTTATTGGGTTTTATTTGGTAATGTAGAAAATAATGGATGCGATGTTTCCCGATAGTCCATTTTTTCTCCTGTTTTCAAGAATTTTTCTTCCTTTTGAGTTTCTCTTGTTGGTATGCTTTTCTTTTTAATAATTCAAAGATGTTTGTTTTGTTGCAAATATTTTATCGACCATTTTAATACTTTTCTCATTTTTTTTCGCTTTGCATTTTTTTGTCGTATGCTAATGCTAATTTGTTATCGTGTGTGTTAGACTTTATGTATTCATTTGGGTTGTTCAAATGCTTGCATTTTATTTATGAAGAAATATTATCACATTTCCGCTACAAAGTGTCACTTTTACACTAAAAAGTGTCACTTTTATATATTATAAAAAAAATTGAACTCTTTATGAAGAAATATCAGTACTTGTGCAATGAAATATGTCATTTTTTTACTTATTACTAGTATTATAGCCGTGCGTTGCATGCGAAAATAATTTTAAGGTGTAGTTTATCAATATTGTGAATATTATTCTTATATTGAATTATTTATAAAATATAAATAAGTGGTTATACTATTTAAACCAAAGCAGAAGAAGGCAAAAGTTAAAATAACAAATTTGAAAAATTGAAGAATTAAACATTATATAGAAAATAGTTAATAAAAATATAATTAATTGGTAAATTATAGTTTACAAATTATGAAATACTTCCTCGTAAAAAATATTCATAGTATTATTTCTATGTTTGTTATCATCATTGCAAATAAGAAAATTAACCCCTTTCGATTTAGTCACTATTGATAATGTAACATACAGTTGACCATGACTGAAAATAGATTTTTTCAAGAAAGTCCAACGTGAGATAGAGATTGACCTTAATTTTTATTAATTGTCATTGCATATGACACAATGTAGTGGAAATTATTGTCGTTGAAACTTAAAAGGCAACTTAGAATCCGATGGTGTTACGGTCATTCATGAGATGAGTATTAATTCACCTACATTGCTTTCTTGGAGAATTGTTGCCTCCAAAATATAATCACCCAGTTTCGTAACAAATAATCGTGTTCCATTGCACAAACTCATTTAATGATCAATATTCCTCAACTACATGATTGGAGTACCAACTTTCAATCGTAGCTCATAATTCAGCAACCCAGAACACTTAATAATTCTGCATCAAATTTGCATATATCATAAATTCTGAAATTGCTACATAATACATTGGATCTTCCTTTTTATCAGGAATCTTGATCGATACCGCTTGCATTAAGGCAATTATCTTAGATAGAAATAGAAGAACGTGTGCATGAGGAAGGCTCGCTTCTGGAACTCCACAGTATAAATAAGTACATAAGATGAAAAGTTAAAAAAGAAACAACACATCAATAATCAATAAATTGAAGGTGTATAGAAGTTTTAAATAAATAATTTTATTAAATGTATATTTTGATATGCTCACTAAAAACTATATTTTCAAATATTTGGTTATCATGTAAATCTTTAACTAAGTCGTCCAACTTCATTTTGAATATTCTTGAAACTATATCAGAACGATCTTCTGACTTTAGATTACTGCTCTGGACAAACCGTATAATGTTTGTCATTTTGGATTGCACTTGAATGTTATGAATAAATCTGGATATCTAGCCCATCGACAAATTAATATAGCATCTTGGTAATTATGAATCATATATCGCGCACCACCGATAAATGTCGATGGCAAGACAACTCTGTTACCCACACTGCAACCATTTATTTCACCGTGAACTACTGCATCAATAATTCTATTATACATCTCAATCTGAAACTCTTTTTTATTTTTTTGACATACCATAATCTAGCAGATTCAAACATTGTATGTCCATCAACTATGAACTGATGTGTAAGCTTTTTGCAAGAGAAGATAGTAGGTGACTCGGTTGCCCTTTCATGTAAATCAGTGCGAGAAGAACTCCCTCTGGCTCACATAATTCCTTCCATTTCCTAACGGTTTTTGATGGTCACCAAAAGGTATATCTTGTCTATAACTATATTCTCCATGAGGAAATAAAAGTTGATACTGTAAAGCAAGGTAAGACAGGTGCAACTCATTGATACATTTCAATTTGCCAAATTTTATTTCTAATATAATATCTCTATAACCCATATATTTTTCAAAATCACCAACAACTAAGATAGAAAGTTCATCGGCTTTGGGCATATTGTGCGTTTATGCATCTGTGCCTATTATACACAGTAAGACGTAATTTTATTTCGACAACACCATCTTCGGGAAACTTTTCTTTGAAGTTTCTAAATGTTTTAATTAAATTGTTTTGCCTATTTAACATGGATTTTAGTTCAACTATAATTTCGATATGGAGATAGTTGTTTTCATTGCCTTTTCTACAAAAATGTAAATAATAAAATATGAATACTGTGAAAAAAATAATAAATTAATTCGAATAACCAATGATGATTCATGAAGTTGAAACTCATACATAACCAGATTAATTAGGTTTTGAGTTTTGTTTGCAATTTCATATATATAAAGTTGTTCAAACTTCGGTGTAGAACTTCTTCTAGAATCAAACTCCCTATTAAACCGGATAAAGCAAATCTTGGTTTTCGTTTTCCTTGTGATGGACCTGGAAGAGGGGGTACATGTCAAGTATCGGCTTGGGATCATGTCTTCTTATGATAGTTCTGGCCGTGCAAATAGAATATCGATTGCGAATTTTCAGTGTTCATACTGGAATAAAATATTCCACCCATGGAAGTAAAAAAAAAAACATGTTTCTCTAAAAAGTATATTTCTATCACTAAAACCGAATATTAGATCATATAAAATTTGTGGTGGCTTCTTCAAAGGAGGCAACACGATCTTTTCTTTATCACAACATGTAGAGTACATCGGCATCGTAGTTTTAACACTTAACTTCAATCTCTCGCCATACCAAAAATAAATTAAGCAATGACCAAATATGAAAGTATGATCACCAATATCCCCATAAACTATTCAGTAATAAATTTATACAAATGACGGTGTCATTGAAATCAATAAAATTTATATATATATATATATTATTACCATTTATATTTGAATTAAATAAACTATTTTAGTGTATTTTTTTTAAGAAAAAGATTGGAAGGAATTACCATCATCAAGGAATTTATGTTTCTTGGGGTACCATTTATTTGAAGGCTTACAAGTGTTGTAGTCACTTCCTTCTCAACTATTTAAGTTATTATTGCACTGCTAATTCTAGTAGATGATGCGGAACCTGTTGAATATAATGAAGGTATATTTAGAAACAAAAAAAATATTAATTAAACTAATTAATCATCCATTAAAAATATAATCTTGAATAAAATATGAATGTTTTGAAGTTTACCATTTTCATAGTAGACTTGAAAAATGGCCTTCCCACTTTTTGCGTGAGAGTATTTTCTGTTACAATATTAAAAATATTAGTTAATAGAAAAATCTATTATCTATTATTATATAAGTAATATGTAACGTTAAATATATATTAAATAAGTATTACATATTCAAATTACTAATTATATAACAGCATTTAATTATATTGTATTGTATTGATAATATTATTTCAAAAGTTAAGGTTTACCTTAAAATTAAGTTAATTTTTTTTTAAAGCATGGTGATATTAAATAAAATGAATTGAAAATATATTGAGAGTTTCAAATTTATGTAATATATCACAGCTAACGTATAATAGTTTTATTTACTGAATTTATCCATTATTAATTATAACTTTAATGTGTAAAAGAAGAAATAATCTAAACTGTTAGAGTTGGTATAAACATTCAACTTCTTAATGAATGAGCCGAACTTTTATGTTCCTTTCAAAATTAAATTCCGGTTAACAAATACGCGTGTACGTTTTGAAAGGGTTTTAGTTCGCCCGCAAGAGAACGAGGTCACTTGTAGACTGATGAGTCAACTCGGGTCGATCTCTCGAGGAATGGAAATCGGATTTAACGATGTTTATTATACTACTATCACAATTCTATCTAATAACACACGATCAAATGGGGTTTTTGAAAAAGGTTTCAATTCCAATATTTTAAAACAATAACGAAAGCTTCTTGTCTCGAGGGTGTCAATCTCTCGACAAGGGATTTAAAACGGTAAACGATTCACCAGTCTAACACTACTGCCAGAATTTCTAACACTGGGTTTTGACACTGGGTAACCCAGTGTGGATGACAGACCCAGTGTCAGCTGTAATATACCAAATCAGGGCCCAATTTCTTTGAAACTCCACTCGCGGGCCCACATTC
>BMAC01000093.1:565259-578266 GCA_014905375.1 Phtheirospermum japonicum
TTTAGGCGTAGATGGTCGAGTTGTTTGCTCGATTACAAACAGTACCCACCGCAGTCTCCCCCGTCACAGGACTCCTCTGATCAGATGTTGTTTTAAAACTTGGAAAAGACTCAAACGTGATGGTCATACGGGTCCTTTATCGTGTGATGGATACCCTACCCATCTCAAACCCAAACCTGTACCAATTTGGGTCTCATATAAAATAGCCAAAAGTGATCGTGTAGCTTCAATATTCTTCTCCTTTCTCCCTCCCTGACCCTCAACCTTAGATAAAAAAAAATGGGAGACGACGGGCGCGGTGGTCATAGCGATGGTGTGTGAGTTTGCGGTGAAACTCGATAGTGAGGTTTTGGTTATAGAGACATGGGCCAATTTTGGTACAGGGTGGAGCTCTTAAAACAATAAGGACATTCATGCTAACATCTATTACCCTCAAAATTCTCTCAAGATAATTGACAATTGTGGTATATTCGATGAAAATTCAGCCTTGGATTTCTTGAGTTTGTGTTATTGCATTTATTAATTTGTGTTAAAGTAGTGTTTGCCATACATTTCTGATTTGAAAATCTAAGAAGTAAAAGATAAATTGGGATCTAATTATATTTTCATTGCAGACACTTTTTTGTGTTAGAGGAAGGCATTTTTTTGTACAAATAATGCCAAATAACATGATATTATTCATAAACAGATAGGCAGGCTAATAGTTTGAACTGTATAAATATCAAAATTTTCGAAGCTGGGTGCGTTAATGACTCCAGGAATCGAAAATGGAGTTTTGACGGTAAAAAATCTAGACGATTAGAACTGAAATTTCATTTAACATAGGCTTTACTATCGCCTGCCCTTGGGATTGTCGATAGCCATCCTTAATGCTATCGCTACAGGTAATAGCTTTTATCTCATTACATCTGATTTTGAAAATATTTTTCTGTTGTTGTGATAATTGATGTTTTTAATTGAAATGATTTAATGTAGCATGTTAGCCCTGGTGGAGAGGAAGAAAGATAAATGCTCATTTTGGGATGAAATTGAAAAATAATCCAATGGCGACAAAAATTTGAGTTTACTTTCTGTTTGATTTTCTCTAGATTATTTTGTCAACTCAAACTTTAGGCAAAACATGATCAATTACATGATTGTATTCAATAGAAAGTGACTGATTATAAGATTTCAAATAGATCACATCTAATGGATTTTTATACAAACTATTATAAGAATTTAACATTAAAGATAATGCAAGTTAATTTTCAGAGTGTCAGGCAAGAGAGTAATAAAATCTGAAAGCCGAGAAGAAATGAGCGTACGCACCTTCTCTACACAAAGCACAAAGATATAAAGAAATAGGATCTCCATATTGTCCCTCGTTATGTAAAATTTCGGTTTCACCTTCACAGTTTCTTTAGTGCACGAAAATGTCGAGCAAGATTGATGTTTTGGGGGGAGTGTATGTTGGACATCATGAAACAAGAACAAAGAGATTGATTACTTTGGATTTAGGAACAATGAAAAATCACTCATTTTTGTTATTGATAAATAAGATCGCATAAAATCGTTCTATGATTGATGGGGATTGGATGATGATTTTTGTTTTAAGTAATTCAGTTTCGGGCATCCTTGTAGGAATTGGATTTTCCACTTTTATTGGGTTTTATTTGGTAATGTAGAAAATAATGGATGCGATGTTTCCCGATAGTCCATTTTTTCTCCTGTTTTTCAAGAATTTTTCTTCCTTTTGAGTTTCTCTTGTTGGTATGCTTTTCTTTTTAATAATTCAAAGATGTTTGTTTTGTTGCAAATATTTTATCGACCATTTTAATACTTTTCTCATTTTTTTTCGCTTTGCATTTTTTTGTCGTATGCTAATGCTAATTTGTTATCGTGTGTGTTAGACTTTTATGTATTCATTTGGGTTGTTCAAATGCTTGCATTTTATTTATGAAGAAATATTATCACATTTCCGCTACAAAGTGTCACTTTTACACTAAAAAGTGTCACTTTTATATATTATAAAAAAAATTGAACTCTTTATGAAGAAATATCAGTACTTGTGCAATGAAATATGTCATTTTTTTACTTATTACTAGTATTATAGCCGTGCGTTGCATGCGAAAATAATTTTAAGGTGTAGTTTATTCAATATTGTGAATATTATTCTTATATTGAATTATTTATAAAATATAAATAAGTGGTTATACTATTTAAACCAAAGCAGAAGAAGGCAAAAGTTAAAATAACAAATTTGAAAAATTGAAGAATTAAACATTATATAGAAAATAGTTAATAAAAATATAATTAATTGGTAAATTATAGTTTACAAATTATGAAATACTTCCTCGTAAAAAATATTCATAGTATTATTTCTATGTTTGTTATCATCATTGCAAATAAGAAAATTAACCCCTTTCGATTTAGTCACTATTGATAATGTAACATACAGTTGACCATGACTGAAAATAGATTTTTTCAAGAAAGTCCAACGTGAGATAGAGATTGACCTTAATTTTTATTAATTGTCATTGCATATGACACAATGTAGTGGAAATTATTGTCGTTGAAAACTTAAAAGGCAACTTAGAATCCGATGGTGTTACGGTCATTCATGAGATGAGTATTAATTCACCTACATTGCTTTCTTGGAGAATTGTTGCCTCCAAAATATAATCACCCAGTTTCGTAACAAATAATCGTGTTCCATTGCACAAACTCATTTAATGATCAATATTCCTCAACTACATGATTGGAGTACCAACTTTCAATCGTAGCTCATAATTCAGCAACCCAGAACACTTAATAATTCTGCATCAAATTTGCATATATCATAAATTCTGAAATTGCTACATAATACATTGGATCTTCCTTTTTATCAGGAATCTTGATCGATACCGCTTGCATTAAGGCAATTATCTTAGATTAGAAATAGAAGAACGTGTGCATGAGGAAGGCTCGCTTCTGGAACTCCACAGTATAAATAAGTACATAAGATGAAAAGTTAAAAAAAGAAACAACACAATCAATAATCAATAAATTGAAGGTGTATAGAAGTTTTAAATAAATAATTTTATTAAATGTATATTTTGATATGCTCACTAAAAACTATATTTTCAAATATTTGGTTATCATGTAAATCTTTAACTAAGTCGTCCAACTTCATTTTGAATATTCTTGAAACTATATCAGAACGATCTTCTGACTTTAGATTACTGCTCTGGACAAACCGTATAATGTTTGTCATTTTGGATTGCACTTGAATGTTATGAATAAATCTGGATATCTAGCCCATCGACAAATTAATATAGCATCTTGGTAATTATGAATCATATATCGCGCACCACCGATAAATGTCGATGGCAAGACAACTCTGTTACCCACACTGCAACCATTTATTTCACCGTGAACTACTGCATCAATAATTCTATTATACATCTCAATCTGAAACTCTTTTTTATTTTTTTGACATACCATAATCTAGCAGATTCAAACATTGTATGTCCATCAACTATGAAACTGATGTGTAAGCTTTTTGCAAGAGAAGATAGTAGGTGACTCGGTTGCCCTTTCATGTAAATCAGTGCGAGAAGAACTCCCTCTGGCTCACATAATTCCTTCCATTTCCTAACGGTTTTTTGATGGTCACCAAAAGGTATATCTTGGTCTATAACTATATTCTCCATGAGGGAAATAAAAGTTGATACTGTAAAGCAAGGTAAGACAGGTGCAACTCATTGATACATTTCAATTTGCCAAATTTTATTTCTAATATAATATCTCTATAACCCATATATTTTTCAAAATCACCAACAACTAAGATAGAAAGTTCATCGGCTTTGGGCATATTGTGCGTTTATGCATCTGTGCCTATTATACACAGTAAGACGTAATTTTATTTCGACAACACCATCTTCGGGAAACTTTTCTTTGAAGTTTCTAAATGTTTTAATTAAATTGTTTTTGCCTATTTAACATGGATTTTAGTTCAACTATAATTTCGATATGGAGATAGTTGTTTTCATTGCCTTTTCTACAAAAATGTAAATAATAAAATATGAATACTGTGAAAAAAATAATAAATTAATTCGAATAACCAATGATGATTCATGAAGTTGAAACTCATACATAACCAGATTAATTAGGTTTTGAGTTTTGTTTGCAATTTCATATATATAAAGTTGTTCAAACTTCGGTGTAGAACTTCTTCTAGAATCAAACTCCCTATTAAACCGGATAAAGCAAATCTTGGTTTTCGTTTTCCTTGTGATGGGTCTTAGAAGAGGGGGTACTTGTCAAATATCGGCTTGGGATCATGTCTTCTTATGATAGTTCTGGCCGTGCAAATAGAATATCGATTGCGAATTTTCAGTGTTCATACTGGAATAAAATATTCCACCCATGGAAGGTAAAAAAAAAAAACATGTTTCTCTAAAAAGTATATTTCTATCACTAAAACCGAATATTAGATCATATAAAATTTGTGGTGGCTTCTTCAAAGGAGGCAACACGATCTTTTCTTTATCACAACATGTAGAGTACATCGGCATCGTAGTTTTAACAGCTTAACTTCAATCTCTCGCCATACCAAAAATAAATTAAGCAATGACCAAATATGAAAAGTATGATCACCAATATCCCCATAAACTATTCAGTAATAAAATTTATACAAATGACGGTGTCCATTGAAATCAATAAAATTTATATATATATATATATTTATTACCATTTATATTTGAATTAAATAAACTATTTTAGTGTATTTTTTTTAAGAAAAAGATTGGAAGGAATTACCATCATCAAGGAATTTATGTTTCTTGGGGTACCATTTATTTGAAGGCTTACAAGTGTTGTAGTCACTTCCTTCTCAACTATTTAAGTTATTATTGCACTGCCTAATTCTAGTAGATGATGCGGAACCTGTTGAATATAATGAAGGTATATTTAGAAACAAAAAAAATATTAATTAAACTAATTAATCATCCATTAAAAATATAATCTTGAATAAAATATGAATGTTTTGAAGTTTACCATTTTCATAGTAGACTTGAAAAATGGCCTTCCCACTTTTTGCGTGAGAGTATTTTCTGTTACAATATTAAAAATATTAGTTAATAGAAAAATCTATTATCTATTATTATATAAAGTAATATGTAACGTTAAATATATATTAAATAAGTATTACATATTCAAATTACTAATTATATAACAGCATTTAATTTATATTGTATTGTATTGATAATATTATTTCAAAAGTTTAAGGTTTACCTTAAAATTAAGTTAATTTTTTTTTTAAAGCATGGGTGATATTAAATAAAATGAATTGAAAATATATTGAGAGTTTCAAATTTATGTAATATATCACAGCTAACGTATAATAGTTTTATTTACTGAATTTATCCATTATTAATTATAACTTTAATGTGTAAAAAGAAGAAATAATCTAAACTGTTAGAGTTGGTATAAACATTCAACTTCTTAATGAATGAGCCGAACTTTTTATGTTCCTTTCAAAATTAATTCCGGTTAACAAATACGCGTCTACGTTTTGAAAGGGTTTTAGTTCGCCCGCAAGAGAACGGGGTCACTTGTAGACTGATGAGTCAACTCGGGTCGATCTCTCGAGGAATGGGAAATCGGATTTAACGATGTTTATTATACTACTATCACAATTCTATCTAATAACACACGATCAAATGGGGTTTTTGAAAAAGGTTTCAATTCCAATATTTTAAAACAATAACGAAAGCTTCTTGTCTCGAGGGTGTCAATCTCTCGACAAGGGATTTAAAACGGTAAACGATTCACCAGTCTAACACTACTAAATAAAGACATTTCTAATAAATAAAGACATTTCTAAACACAATAGCAAGAACTAATCTCCGATGTCAACAAACTACCAATAGATTGATCAAAGACAATCATTCATTCTATCATAGATACGCCAAACATAATTGCATAAACTCCAAGAACACAAAGTTATTATTCCAAATCACCAAACCTTAACATTCTACCAACATAACATCATCTAGCATACTATCAATTGTTCAAGCCCAATACCTAACAAAAGTCCACCTTAACACCGAAAAACTTCAAAATACCTAAAATAAACATAAAATATGGTAAAATAAGTTGGAGATACATAAATACGAAAATATGCTCAATTAATCCAACTTATACCCAAAATTAACAATAAATCTAACTAAAACATCTAGCCAAATATACAAAAATCGTGACAAATACGTGCGAGTCAATGAACTATAAAATTATTATGTAAATGTATAAGTAATTTAAACTATCGCCGTTATTAGAAATGTTAAAAGATTTTGGTGGACGTCCTCTTCTTAGTTTAGGAGTAAATTGATTTTGTGTCAAATGAACTACAACAGATGCACTATTGTCCATTTATGTAGATAGGACTGAATATTATCTACATCACAGCGAAATATATAATCCACACTCGTATTCTTTTTATAAAATATTTTTTACTACTAATTATATTTCAATAAAAATAAATATGTCGAGTCGTATTAATTTAAGATGTTTCCTAAAATTTATGAATTTAGTTTATATGATTAGGTCAATTATAATATTATGTTATATTAATTTATCTCGTACAATAACTATTGGGTTGTATGTAAGAAAAAGAATATTCAAATATCTTTAGGGTCGGATATAATAAAAGATTAGTCTTTATATTGGATATTATTATGTCAAAATTATAGTAATCATCTCTCTAATCAAATATATGTTTATTGATTAAAATATATCAAAATAATTGTTAGAGTAACCCAACCAACTCTCAAAATAACATTACTAAAAAATCTGAACAAATATTATATGATAGAATTTACTAAGGTACATAGATAATTATTTTAATTTTTTTTAATAGAGACTTTCAAAACCAAAATAATAAAGAAGCTTATATTCAAAAAATTGGATTGTTCTTCGAGATTGTTAAGCACATAGAAACTTACATTCAAGACTTTAATTATTATAGAATGACGCGAAATACTACAATAATAGTTGGCACTAAAAACTAAAAATAATCACAAAATTATAATTTAAAACATATAAGATCATAAAAAGAATGACATAATGAAAGCATAAAGCAACATAGTTGCAAGAGTCTAACTAATCTATTTATGATTTTGTCATAAAAATGTGTGGATCTTACTTTTTCCATATATCATGATGATTAAACTTATTGTTATATATCGTTATATATGGTTGATTTATATCATGATATATGAAAATATGAGACATATTATACGTAGGGCGAAATATATTATGATAATCAATACATTAGTAGATACACTATGTCGATTACCATATCATCTATTTTACCATATTAAACGATATCAATTAAGTTGATTAATATAACCTGACATATAAAAAATATAATTGTATGTTCAATTAGTGTAATAATAGATGTTTCATAGTTATTCCATAAATAGTTTTACGATTATTGGATGTGAGATTCTTTTTTAATTTAAATCGATCAAAGTAGGAACCAAACGGGAAGTTCCATTCCCTTAACAAGAAAACCAACAACTGTTTATTTATATTTTCCTTACCATATTATTGTTCCAATAATTTGTCAAAAACATATGATTTTTTTGAAGATAATGAGAGAGAGAGACCTATAAGGATTTTCTCATCTGATGTTGACATCTCAGAAACTTAATGAAATGGTTTGAAAAGATACAAATCTAAAGGAATGCATCATCGGAGTAAGTGTTGACTGTAGTACGATTAAAGAAGTTGAATGCATATTTTCCTGCACCGATCATGAACATTGTTTTAATTTCCGACCCTACGATATTTGACAAAATATAAAGATCGCCTACAACAAACATGGGCTTAGATTTCACAATATAATTCTTGGAGACTATTACGTTAATAACACCATCTTAAAAACTGCAAATGAGTTAAAATAGCAATTTAAATGTAAATATATGAAGACACATAAAAAGAATTAGGTACAATTGTCGTACAGAGCAATCTTTGAAAACGCAGTTGCAACTAAAAGGTTCAGTACTCTTGCCTTATGCATTAACGTCATAAGCCCTCGCAAGACATAGTTTGAGAGCCCACTGTGTTTTGGTTAGATTTAGATCTTTCACCAGTAAAAAGGTTCGTGCCATTGGAGAAGAGATATAATGAGTTAGGTGATTTACTTGGCAATTTATTGTATGAACTCTTTATTTGGTTTTTTCTTAACTGTGTGAAAATCAATATATAGAGAGAGTTATTCCATAAATAAGATTTGTAATAATGAATAAATAATGTGTAATGCGTTAATTAGTGGTATACAAAGTTGACTTTCCTTGTGAACTTCTTATCATCATTCCATAACATGTAAATTGTTGATTGTAATTTAAATTATTCCATTACATGTGTGTATCGAATTTAATTAATATAAATTATTAATTGTAACTTAAATTATGACTACTAATTTATTTAATTATGGAATGTATCTAATTGACAACAAGGTAATGTTTGTTAGTTGTTAAAACACTAAGTTGAGTTTTCATAAGAGCGATTTAATGTTATGATATGTAATACTTATATTATAAAAGTAAAGTAAGTCATTAAATGTAGATTAAATTAAGGTGAGACTAATTAGTTATTTCTAAAAATCTAGTTAATTATGATGAGGGTTATTGATTTTAACCTGATTTTTGTTGAAAATATTTTGATGAATAATTTGAGTGTGGAACTTCTCAAATCATTATTGGAAACAACAATTTTTTATTTTTTTTTTTGTCATCAGGAAAATAATATAATATTTTCTAACCAATATAATTATTTGTCAACATATAATAAAGTTATAGTCATATTTGGTATAACCATATTAGGACTTTTTCTCATATTTTCCAACCATTAATATTTTCATAATGGTATAATCATGGTAAGACTTTTTCTCAATACCATACTTGGTGAAAATATTTAAGTCAAAAATAAAATTACCACGATACTTTAACATCAAATGATCATCGGCAAAAATATTATTCAAGTTGATAAATTTATCGAAACCATCAGTAAGATACACTTCTCGATCAATCGTTGTCATCTTTACAGACCATGTGTACCCATGACAGTTACGTAGTTGGACAAAAATAGGCAGGTTGCTTTGAAAGTATGATGATTAGTAATTTGGAATATACTGCAAAAAAATGTATAAATTGTATGATTATTAGGGGATCATTTTGAATTGTAAGAAATCCATGATGTGGATGTTTTCTTGAATAATCTAACCAATATTTTATTAGAGGAAAACTTTTCCCAAAATTTCTCAATTGTCGCTGCAGAAAGCTTCTAGAAAAACAAATAAAATTCATTTAATGATTCGTAAATATAATATTATACTAACAAAAATAATAGATATATGTATGAAAAATAAGATTAAAAAAACACCATTAACATGGCAAAAAATAGATATGGATAAAATATTTACATAACAAAAAATCAAATAAAAAATCAATAAAAAAAATTGGAACCATAAATATCAAAAAAGGATAAATTATAATAATTATTATCAACTTTTTAGTTGATAATAATTATTAATGATGCTAAATTAAAAAAAATGCATATTTCATGTCCATCGTAATCATAATGGTATGATGTGAAATGACATTATGTTAATCATGCGGACCTTATAAGATTTTGATATATAAAATTCAAATAAATTCAACACATAAATATCAAAAAAGGATAAATTATAATAATTATTATCAACTTTTTAGTTGATAATAATTATTAATGATCCCAAATTTAAAAAAAAAAAATGCATGTTTCATGTCCATTGTAATCATAATGGTATGATGTGAAATAACATTATGTTAATAATGCGAAACTTTATAAGATTTTGATAAATAAGACTCAAATAAATTCAACACATAATAACCAATTTTGTTTCCTGATCTCTCGCAAGTGTGTGCTTTGGGACATTAACATGTGCCTACACGTTCGACTCCATTAGACAAATAAACATGAGCACTGCATAAAAATGATACTCTTTTAGAGTAGTTAGTTTCACAAAAGAAGAAAAAGGATTAAAAACATCCAACTAATAAATTTGTATGAAAAACATGAATTCAAACAAACAAACATGAATACAATTCATATGTCATATCTTTGACAATGGGGGATCTATGATGTAAAGTTTGTTTAATTATATTTTGAGATTTATAGTAGAAGCGGATATTATTCTATCAAATGGAGAATGTTATTATGTCAAAAATCTAAGAATTAATTTGCATTAAATTTTGACTACCAAATTGAGACTATTATTACAAAAGTCAAATCCCCGTGCATTCAATACATTAAAAACATGTATTAATTATTGGAGTATAGATGTACAATATAAAACAACAACAACAACAATAATAATAATAATAATAAGTTTTTTATTATTATGATTACCAACTACTTTGAATTTTTTTAAAGTATGTTTTTATCATGGGTTAGATACAATAATAATAGGATGAAATACTCGTTCAAATCTGTTTTTCATTTTATATATTAATTATTGGAGTATATTAATTTTTTTATACATATAACAGATACCAAATTGAGTTTTGAATGTTGTTACCAAATCTCATTATATGGAATATATACCAAATTGAAAATGAAGAAATTAACTTGTATTGAATTTTGACTACCAAATTAACAATATTATTACAAAAAATGCAATATTTTATCATAGACAATGTTACCAAACGTATACATCCACAATTGAAGCAATAAATTAATGACAAAAAAAATATGTTACCAAATATATAGCCATAATTAAAGTAATATATTAATTAAAAATGGAGAGAAACAATTAAAACTAAAGCATAAAAAAGAAAAGAAAAGGTAACTTTCGTAGGCGGGAAAACTAAGATTTTTCACAACATTATTCATATTTTTTCTAATTTTCTCTCTCTCCTATATATATATATATATATATATATATATATATATATATATATATATATATAGAGAGAGAGAGAGAGAGAGAGAGAGAGAGAGAGAGAGAGAAAGAGAGAGAGAGATTATCATTTTTTCACTAAAAGGTGTCACTCTTACACATTGTATTATAATCAATCATTTAACATAAAATTTAACTATGTCAATATTGCACTAAAACGCGTCACATTTGCAATAGAACTTGTCATTTTTGTACTAAAAATATCACTTTATATTATAATCAAACATTTAGCGTAATATGCAACAATGTCACTGTCTCAATTAAAATATTACTTTTACCCTTATTTATTGTCACTTTTTTGAAATATAAAGTCACTTTTACATATAACTTTATGATTGAGTACTTAACTTAAAATGTAATATTTCAATTAATATCGTAACTTTGGTACTAAGTAATGTCACATTTTCACTAAAAAACAATGTCACCTTTTAAATCAATATTGTCATTTTTTCACTAGAACGTGTCAATTTTTTAATAAAAACTTATCACTTTTTCATTAAAAACTATCACTTTACAAATTATTTATAATCAAGCATTTGACAAAAATAATAGTCTGCACTAAAATGCGTCATTTTTCCACTTAATATTGTCACTTTTTTCACCCAAAATGAGTCACTTTTCCACTTAATATTGTCATTTTCTCAAAGTTTCACTTTTACACATTATATTATAATCAGTTATTTATAATATCACTGTTCCTCTAAAACGTGACACTTTCCCAATAAAAAAACATGTCACTTTTGCATTAAAAACTATCACTTTTACATTAACGTAAGAGTGACACTTTTTAGTGGAAAGTGACGAGTTTTATTGGAATAGTGTCGAAAATAATTCATAATTTGAAATTAAGTAAAATAAATAAATTAATTAGGATAACTCTCAGAGGGTAATTTTGTAAATAACCCTTATTTATTTATATTGTCTATACTTTTGATTGGAGAATGCATGAAAATCTGTAATAACTGCTCATTAACCCTTGTGAAGGTTAAGCGAGCAACTAAAGCGAGATGATAATCATAATTAAGGCGGTAATGTGGTTCTGAATCATAATTATACTCCCAATGCTGCGTTTTTTCTTTCTTTTGTCATTTTATACTGGATGCAATTTAATTGGGCGGATCCAAATTTGGGGCATATTTGAACTCCGTCATATTGAGGGAGATTCGTGTGGCCGTCACACAAGAGACTTACTCTTTAAACTTTTAATATTTCTAACATTTTTGTTAAATAAATTGAATAATTATAAATTTTATGAAATTTATATAATTAGTTAATTTATTTGCTTGTTTATCAATGAATTTTTTAATGATTTTTTAATATGCGAATATTTTGGGGTATTTTAAATAAAAATAAGAATTAATTAAAAAAGAATTAAAAAAATCGAGGGGTGTATAGCCCTCGGAAAAATTGAGGTCAATAATGTTCTCAGAAAAACCGAGGGTAATGAGACCTCAGAAAAATCGAAGGCAATAGTGATCTTGGTTTTCCCGAGGGTGTTGCTCCCCTCGGTTTTTCAGAGGGTATACTGCCCTCAATTTTCCGAGGGCTATAATTTCCTTGGTTTCTCGAGGGCTAATCTTCGGGATTTACTGAAAAATGAACCTTCAGCAATTCCCCCGAAAAGTTTATCGAGAGCACATTTCGCCTCGATAAATTTTACCAATGAGGGTTTTACCGAAGGAAAATTCCCCTTGGTATAATGATTATCGAGGGATTTTTTTCATTACTGAGGGATTTTCCCCTCGGTAAACCCCCATTTCTTTGTAGAGCGCGGTATAGGGATTGCAGATTATGAGCCTAATTAGTAGAGATGATTTGAGAATCTGATAGTTAATGAGTGATAGCTAATATTTTGCTAAAGGCAACATTCTTGTTAGGCCGATAAAACACTAATATACCATAGTACAAAACCCAATACATTATAGAATCGGGTCAGACGGCCTAACGGGTTATAACCCGTTAATCTGATCTAACACAAATGTTTGTCTTTAAAATTAGTTGATTGAAAGTTAACTTGTTTATATGAAATACCAAATAAATAAAT
>BMAC01000093.1:578296-598927 GCA_014905375.1 Phtheirospermum japonicum
AGAAAAATATAAAATTATCAGAAAATTATAATTATGAATTCCCAAAAAATATAAAAAACTAAGTTTAGAAGAAAAAAAAATGATAACAAAATAATTATATAAATAAATAAAAAATTATGTATAAAAATAATATTTTAATAATATATTAATTCATAAAAAGAACAATACATCAAATTAAATATCAACAAATAAAAAAAATTACAATTTATAACTCTTTTTCCAACAGAACTTATTACACGTATGGTAATGTTAAAATATCAAGCGTAATTACTAATTACTAGTATTTAACTACAATATAAACCCCACACCAAATATTGAACATATGACGTCGCGTCGCCACCGCCAGATTTTCCACAACACCCCTATTGATCAATCGACACGTGTCTCTAATCTCACCGCCAGTACCCGGTGATCAAAAACCCATCGACCGCCTATAGCCAATCACTCCCCCCTTTTTCTATCACCGCGAGGAGGTACCTGAAAGCTGAAACAATCCGATCAGCGATTGCCGAGCTTTTTCTCCTTTTCTTCTCTGTAAAGTTCTTCCCGGGTGAGCATATGCTTAATCTCTTTATCTTAATTATACGTGATTAGAATTGAATTTTTTTAGTAATTGTTAACTTTTTCCAAGTACAAGTCCTTTTTTATGTTATTTTTCCGAGTGCTAATTGTGTAATTTCTCGATCGATTATGGTTTTTTGGGGTTAGATGATGCTGATTAGAAACTTTAATCTGTGATTTTAACTGCTGAAATGGAAATTTAATGTATCTAAATGATTTTGTTTTTGATCGCTTTTTTTATTTTGATTCTCATAGGCCGGTGAGATTTTCTTTTTTCTTTTTGATAGTTCATATTTTTGCAGTAATTGATTGATTAGTTAATCAGGCTCAGCTCTCATAATTTCCAAACTAGTGCTTTTACTGAATTTGAGTTGAATATTAGCGGTTGTAAATTAGGGTTTTTTAATAAAGTTGGCGATTTTAATGTGGATTTTAACTGATATTCTGGGTCTCGTTTAATTTATTCTCCGTTTTGTTGTGCTTGGCAGTGTCTGAACAAATCGGTTTGAGATTGTTTCTTTCTTTCTTTCTTTCTTTTTTTTTTGGAAAAAGCTACCGGTGCCTCGAATGGTACCTTTGGCCGGAGGAATGGTACAATCGCCCTCGAATTCTGGAATATTCTTCCAAGGAGACGGTCAATCCCACACCGCTGCAAATTCCCTTTTGACTTCAAATTTTGGGAACTCATCGAATTCAATACAGCGTCCTAACGCGGGCAACACGTTCCTAAACAGCGCGGCAAGTTCTCTGGTCACCGATTCCAATTCGGGACTTTCATGTGGGCCCCACCTCCAGAGAAGCGCGAGTATCAATACAGAATCTTATATGCGATTGCCCGCATCACCCATTTCATTCTCGTCTAATAACAACACTAATAATAATAATAATAATAATAATAATAGTAATAATAATAATAATAATCAGGGAGCTTCTAGTGACTTAACTGCTATGTCACATCTACGGAAAAAGCCTCGATTGGATATCAAGCAGGAGGATATTGTGCAACAGGAGGTTCTGCAACAGATGTTGCAAAGACAGGGGCCCACGCATATGCAGAGCTCGAGTCCTCAGCTGCAAGCTTTGATGCAACAGCAGAGGTTGAGGCAGCAAGAGCAAATGCTGCTGCAAGGTATGACACCGATTCAGAGGGTTCAGTTTCTGCAGCAACAGCAGCAGCAGCTGCAGTTGAGACAGCAACTTCAGGTTCAGGGGATGGCATCTGCATCGGCGGGAAAACGGGCTTATGATGGCGGTGTGTGCTCGCGTCGGCTAATGCAGTACTTGTACCATCAGAGACAACGGGCCTGCTGTGAGTTTTTTTTTTTTTTTTTTAATGATTTCCAATATTTGAAACGTGGGAAGATCAACAATTGAAATTCTTGAGTTTCAATGGTTAAAGTTTTAGATTGTTTTCCTGATATTTATATGCATATAGAATTTTGTTGACTATATCGGTAATATCGGCAAGAAGGAACTTTTCGAAACTAAAATGACTTTATGTCCCAATACAAATTAAATTGGTTATGCATTGTAATGAGAAGTTGGACAAACTTGATTTTAAAAACCTTTTTGATGGTGTTGCTTCTCAAGATACTACAAGATCTGGGTGTGTGTTTTTTCCAATAATTATTTGAGACTTATTTTTTCTTTTTATGTTTGTGTAGGCGTTGTACTCTTTCAATACTTTGGAATTTGGATGATGAAAAATGAAAAATTGTTTGTGAAATAATCTTATTCCTATATTATAAGGGGCCCCTCTTTTGTTTTCTTTTCGCCGTGGGTCCCCAAAACATCTTGTGATGGTGTCTGATGTACAATTTGGGTTGTGCTAGGAAAATACGATTGCCTATTGGAGAAAATTTGTATCCGAGTATTACTCTCCACGTGCGAAGAAGAGGTGGTGTCTGTCAATGTATGATAACGTCGGGCATCATTCACTTGGGGTCTTTCCCCAGGCGGCGCTGGTAATTTTCCGTTGTTATTTATTTTAAAAGTATACTCTTTCCAATTATAAATGGTTTGTTCTTGTTTCGCAGGATGCATGGCAGTGTGACATTTGTTGTTCTAAATCTGGAAGGGGATTTGGTATCTCTTTGCTGCCAAAATTAGTATTATTGCTTTTTGAGTATTGTTCTATGGAACTGGGCTTTGACTGGTTTATTTGTTTTCTGTAATTTAACAGAGGCGACTTTTGAAGTGCTACCTAGACTTAACGAAATCAATTTCAGTAGTGGGGTAATCGATGAGCTTCTATATCTGGACTTGCCTCGTGAATGTAGATTCCCATCAGGAATAATGATGCTCGAATATGTAAAGGCAGTTCAAGAAAGTGTGTATGAGCAACTGCGTGTGGTTCGCGAGGGCCAGCTTCGCATCTTGTTCACTCCTGACTTAAAAGTAAGGTTGCAAATGCTAATGCTGAAAAATGTCTGTCCGGTTTTTGATCGTTGTGTTTTAACGCTTGCATCTTCTTGAATTTTTTAGATATTGTCTTGGGAATTTTGTGCTCGGAGACATGAGGAACTTCTTTCTCGGAGATTGTTTGCTCCACAGGTAGGCGTTTGCTTGGTTGAATTTCCTTGGTTGATGTCTTTTTCTTTTTTAATAAAAATAAAAATGTATGCCACTATTTTTGGATCATTGCATATTGTCAATATTATAGTGGTAACTGGGTTAATCTAAAAGTTCTCTACTGTTAGATAGCATGTTGAGAATGACCACATTATTAGAATTACAATTGTTAAAATGTCCGTTTAACAATTCTAATCTGAAAATGTAGTTTTCACATATAGAAATCTACTTCTACTGCAGGTGAATCAATTACTGCAGGTTGCACAGAAATGCCAGAGCACAATATCCGAAAGTGGTGCCGATGGCGTTTCACAGCCCGATTTAAAGTCAAACAGTGTTCTGTAAGTGAAAATTATTGACTATAATTGGTCTAGTTTTTTATTTTTTTTTATTTTCTCTCTTAGGGTACTTACTTTCATAATGAATTTGGAGACCTTTATTTAGTTCAATTAATTTAATGTCTATTCTATTGCAGGGTTGTGACAGCTGGGCGTCAGCTTGCTAGGAGTTTGGAGCTACAGTCATTAAATGACCTCGGTTTTTCCAAAAGATACGTGCGGTGCTTACAGGCATGTCTCGAACATTTCAAAACCTTTTAATGTTCTTCATTTTTCTGATTTTCAGTGGTATCTCATATTTTTTGTTGCTTTTAATAGGTAGCTGATGTTGTTAATAGCATGAAAGACTTGATGGATTTCTGCAGAGAACACAAAAAAGGACCTATTGGTAATTTAGCTTGTACCCACTTTTTTTTTCTTAATTGAAGAACATTATTTTTCTCAGTAAAGCATTTATTAGTATATGTGCCTATGATTATGTTGATGGGCCCTGTCAATTAGTTTTTGTAATTTTGAAAAATACTGTTACTGGATTTTTTCCGCAGATAAGCTAAAACTCGCCCCCTTTTTTGTGTGTAATTAAATATTCCTATTTTTAAGTGCATGTAAGAATGTCTTATGGCCATGTCATGGTCATCGATGAATCTGAATGATTTTTTTTTTCCTTATAATTTGCAGAGGCCTTGAAAAACTTTCCCCGACGTGCCACTGCACCCAAGATCGAAATGGATCAGACGGGACTCAACAACCTAATGTCATTGAACCCCGGGCTCAATGCCCAAACCAACAATAATAACCTACTCGTCAGTGGTCGAGGAGGAGCTTTGAGCGGCTCATCACAAGCCGCTCTTCCTTTATCCAACTACCAAAATTTGCTGACAAGACAAAACTCATTGAACTCGACCAACAGCCCAATTCAAAACGAGTCATCTTCTTGTGTTTTGCCCAACGGATTATTATTACAGCAAAATCAATCTCAGCCCACGGGCCAAGCGCTCCAACAGCATATGATGCAGCAATATCTGCAGGATATGGGCAAAAAGAATAACGGGCTGGCCTTGTCTGGGCCCAGGCCGGGCGGGCCGGGCTTTGGGAACTCTCCGGCTAACAGTGCCGTCGGAAGCGGGCCGTGCGTCGTTCAGAGTCAGCAATCGACCAGAAGCAATAGTTTTAAAGCTGGTTCGTCGGAGAGCGAATCACCTGCTCCCGTTGTATTGAGCCAAAAGGGTTCGGATTTGCCGCAGAGTCGCTATTTGTCGGACGAGATGGTTTTGGATATTGCTGGTGAGTTTACGGATGATGGGTTTTTCGACAATGATTTTCGGTTTGACTAACGTTAGTGTGTGTGTGTGTCTCGCTTTATGGAGTTGAAGATGCGGGTTTGTATAGGTTGTTTCGGTTATTTTGGGACCCTTTTTTTCTTCCTGAATATGAACTCTTGCTTGCTCTAATGTCACTAGTTCACGTTTGTTTTTCTAATTTTTTTTTTTCTTGCAATTGTAATTTATTGATGTGAAACTCAAAATCACTTTGAATTCGGTGTTGGAATTAGTAGTTGTGATTTGAACCCAAAACTATTGATGTAATTTTATTCATGTTTCTTTTTTCTTTAAATTATGTGAGAATGTGTTAACAACAAAACAATTAGACTTGATGGTTCTTTTTGAAAATAAAAAATAAAAAAGAGTTGATGTGATTATTTTAGAAAAAATAATCCAATATTCGCACTGTTGCCTTCCAAAACTCACATAATTTTAGAACAAATATAAAATTTAAGTAATATTGCAACTTTGCTTTCCATTGTGAAAGTCTTGACAAGAACGTTCTGCAGTTGATATATACAGCACACACAGCCTCTCACATTACACAAATCCAGAACCCATCTCTAAACATATATAGATGAACAAATAATCGAATCATAGTATATAAGTTTCGTACTTAAAAGAATTCAATCGGATTTTCTTCGTAAGTCAAACGAGACGGGCACTTATCAAACACATTGTGACGTTTTTATAAGCTACTCGTCTTGCACCTCCTTTTGACAAATCGGGCATTGCTATGAGAGAAGGAAAAAAAAAAAAAAAAAAAAACTCAATTTGTAAAATAAATATGAACCTCGACTGGGTATTTATAATACTGTAGGGGTAATTTGTAAAATAAATAAAATTTACCTTATTTTGTTGCAACCAAGGAGTGATGCAATTGGAATGATACTGGTGGGCACAAGGCAAAGTGGTCAACTTAGCTCCATTCTTATATTCGGCACAGCATATCACACACCTATAAATTGTATAACAAAAACAAGCAATTTTTTATATATTTTTTGTTTTGTTATTTGTAACTAATTGCACATATAACTCAATTATGGGTTATAGAAAAACCATACTCTTCTTTCTCTTTCTTTTTCTTTGAGAACAAACCGACTTTGTATTTGAATGTCGGTAACCTTGAAATGAGATCTGCTGAAAGTCCTCGGCTCTCTCTACCAACCGACTCTCCAAGTGATTGAAGTTCCTAAATTTAAATTAAAAAAAAAAAAACAAAAAAAAAACAAACTCCATATGATGTGATTATTGAAATTGGAAATGGGATAGTTACAAAAAGTACCCTTGAGGTTTGACTTAATTACAAAGAAAACCCAATTAACTTTCAGAATTACAAAAACTAGGGCTAACCGTAATATTTTTATAAATGAGAAGGGGTTTTTAAAAATGTTTTTGCTTATGAAGGGGTAAATGTAAGACAAGATAAAATTGCTGGGGTGCTTTTTGTAATTTTGAAAGTTAACTTCTTTTTTAGAATTATCCCTAAAAAAATTAGACTTGATATAAATTCATACAAGTGACGAGGGCCAAACCTCATACGTCATTAGATCGGGATCGATATCGTCTTCCCTTATGTTTCGACTTTCGCCCTGCGTAGTAAAATAATAGTTTAATACAATGAACCTAAACCTAATAAAAATAGAAAGTAATAACCGGGACGTGGATAAGAGTAGACAAATGAGTACCCTTATAGGCGATTCTCTGACCGTTGATCTTGAGTTATCTGTAGATCAAATTGATGTCACATTTTCTCATTAGTAGTACATAAAAATACATAATTAAGCAATATAAAGAGGGTCAAAAAAAAAATATATTCATAAAGGCAATAGAAATAGGAGAATGCATAAATATATAGAGTATATAGGACATTTACAAAAACTACTCCTGAGGTTTGGCCTAATTATATAAAAACACTGCTGAGTATAAATTACAAAAACTACCCCTAAAATTTTAGCCTTAAAAAAACAAGAATCGAATTATTATCTTTTAAAATAACAAATAGCCCATTAAGCCTTGTATTGGTGTTAGAAATTAACCCACTTAGTAGTGCAATTTGTAAACCAGAAACTTATACCAGTCGAGTTTCCGTATTTTCGAAAGACAATTTTTTATTTATTTTTTGAGGCACACTCCTGTCAAACCGCCAAGCCGTTAGACAAATCCCATAAAACTAAACCTTGAAATATAAAATAAAAACAAAAAACCAAAATTAGAAAACTCAAAAAAAAAAAATAATAATAATAAAATAACTTCTCAAGAAAAAAAAAAGGAGAAAAAAACTAAAAACCATAAAACCCCTAAAAAAACATCGATTTTCAAAATCTAAAGAGGGAAATGTATATTATATTACCAACCGCACTGACACCATGCTCATGAATGTAGAAACTGTTAAAGTCGTCCCCCAACTCCAAGGCTCTTGCTAAGGCTTCGTCGAGAGCCAATTGGTTTTCGACGCTCGTTCCATGCGACGATGATTCATTCTCATGCGCCGAAACTGAACTGTTGTTGCTAGTTTCGCCGTATCCGGAGTTTGTATTACTGTTCTGTTTATTGGTCTGAATATACTGAAAAGCGCTTTCCTGTAATTTTAATTGTGATATTATTAATTAAATTTTTTTTTAGAAACGGAAGTAAAAATACTAGGATGTTCAGGAAAATTAGCTAAGGTAGTGTTTCAAAAAAAATAAATAAAAAAAAATTACTTTTTTTATTTTCAGCTTACCTGCATGAAAAGAACTTCATCAGCATTGAGGTCACCAAATTCAGGGCAAATATCCTTAAAATGCTGCGCAATTTCGTCGGGTGTCATACCGGTCAAATAATGGTTATAGACCTCGTTATTCATCATTCCAGACATCATCAGATGATGATATAACCTTTAGCTATCAATTCTTTAATTATGTTTCAAGAAATATCCTTTCTGTGAACAAAACCAGAGAAATAAGTAAACTTGAAATAGAAAAAGACCATATGAATAGGTCAATTTGTTCAATTCGTTGTGTAAAGCCGTGTACTTGACCATAAAAAGTCTATCTTTAGCATTAATTTTTTAAAATATAATGTTAAACATACAAAAATTCAATTTAACTGATAAGCAAAACAGATTTTCTCAAAATTGAGTATTTCCCACAAAATATACTTTCTTTTTTTTTGGCAGACTTTCATACACAACCAGAATATATAAACCCATTTTATGAAAATAAAAAATAAAAAATAAAAATGTAGCTATAGTCACTAAATTCACAAATCAGTAAGCTCACAAGCAGTCCCATTCGAGAAAAACAAATAATTATAATAATGAAACCTAATTATACAGGTCTTTATTTATTTAACTGTAACATTAAATTTGCAGCAACATCATTTAATTATCCCCAAAAGCAATAATTGATCCTAGCATACCACATAATTAAGGACTTTCAATGGAAAATTGACTTGACAGCTCAAAAAACAAAAGCAAACTTGTTCAGATCAAATCCCACAAGGATCTTTCATGAGCATGAGGAAATAAAAACGCAATTGCAGAGGAAATAAATTAGAATAAGAAAAAAAGAGATCACCTTTCACAATTGAATGAAGCTGGAGAAAATGGGTTCTTGATTTATTATTTATTTATTTTATTTTCCGTTCTCTCTCTTTCTTTCTCACAGCAAAATGTGTTCAGTGTGCCTCCGAAGTAGTAGCGACTGTAGTGAAAAAGAAAGAAAAAAGAATAATGACAATATAAAAATATGTTCTTTTTAATTATTATTATTTTTAGATAAAAGCATATTCGATAATGTTTGCAAATAATAATTTTATTAAAAAAAGTGATGGTCAAGTTTTGGCCTTTTGCTTCTTATCTGCATAATTTAATCAAAAGAGATAATTGGTTTAGATTTTGATCCACAATAAAATATTGTTACAACTTATTCAGCGGTATAATTTTTTAAAAATTAATTTAACTTTTAATTTCTATTTACAAACATTAACAAGAAATTTATTCTCTACTACTTTAAGAATTTTGATTTCTACAAATAAAATACTGTTACAACTTATTCAGCGGTATAATTTTTTTTAAAACTAATTTAACATTTAATTCCTATTTACAGACATTAACAAGAAATTTATTCTCTACTACTTTAAGAATTTTGATCTCTACAGCTCTGCTAGCAATTTATTAGGTGGACTGGGTGCACTTTGCTAGGTGCACCCTGTTTTACGTGATGATATCTGACAGTTATACGTGATGATATACGTGATGATATCTGACAGTTATACGTGATGATATGTGTCAAAAATTTAGAGTTTAGGGTTTACTTTTCCATTTTAGGGTTTAGTTTTATAGGGTTTAGTTTTTCATTTTTAGGGTTTAATATTTCATTTTAAGGTTTAGTTTTTTTTACTTTTTTAATTTAATTTTCCATTTTATTTCTATCATTCTGCCAGTTATATGTGATGATATGTGTCAGTTATATGTGATTATATGCGATAGAAATTTAGGATTTAGAGTTTAATATTCAATTTCATGGTTTAGTTTTTTATTTTAGGGATTAATTTTTTATTTTTAGGGTTTAATTTATTGTTTTAGGTTTATTTTTTTAATTTTAGGATTTTAAATTTTAGATTTAGAATTTCAATTACTTGTGATGATATGTACCAGTTATATGTAATGATATGTATCTGTTATATGTGATGATATATACCAGTTATATACGATAATAAATTAAATTATAGGTGCACCTGGGTCCATGGTATATTGTCCCTACTACATGAGTTCATATTTCGTTTATTTTTGTTAAAATAATTATCATATTTTACATTATGGTCACTATTAATTCAATATTCAACAGACTTTGTGCTCCAAAATGCTTTGTGCTCATGGTAAAGCCCAAAACAAGGCCCAATAAACACATTATTGAATATCTTCTCATTAATTCCATATAGTTACGTAATTCATGAGTTTCTACATTATTTGGATCATTTAATTAAGCCATAACTAATTAATAGCTAATACAATTATATAATGATATTCTACATGTATACTAAACAAAAATACTTATTCGATGTGTTTACTTAGTAAGTCTCGCTCAGATGTGTAATTTTCTGATGATTGCATCTTAAATTGGCGAATTTTTGAAATTTGGGGACTTTCTAAATATAAAAATTCTAATATCTACATAAGTTATTATATTTCCTTTTAACTTAGTTTTTTTTTTTATATTTGACTAATTTAATATTTTTATTTGATTATATTTTGTCTAATTCAATATTTTTTTCTATTCTTCTAATATAAATATATAAGAAGTCATATGTAATTAAAAAAAATTCAAATTACTTATCTTAATTAAAAGATAAATTATTTATAAGAGAATGTTAATTACAAAAAAAAACTTAATTCTTTATTAATAATCTAAATAAGTTGTATTTAGAATACAAGTTGAAATATTTGTATTCTTAAGAATTAAATTATATAATATAATTAAGTTATGAGTTATTTGCAATAATATAAGTATGTAATTAAATATTATTAATAAATTCAATTTAAATATAAAAATATAAATTTATATAATAATGATTAATAAATATTAACTAGACACCAGTACAATACGACACGTGTTGAGAATGTGACATCTTTTGAATTTTTTAAGTATGTAACTAAGAATTATTAGAGAATTTAATTTAAAGTATTAAAATAGAAAATATTTAATAATAATTAATTAATATAAATTAGACACGGATTGAGCATGTAATAATATTTGAATTTATTTAAGTATGTAAATATGAAATTATTTACAATTTAATCTAAATATTAAAATAAAAAATTATTTAATAATAAAAAATAATAATTAATAATTAGTAACTAGCTATCTGTGCAAAATATAAGATGAAAATACGATTTTTTTTTTCACATTTAAAAACATTATATTATTCAAAAAATTATTTATATTTATATTTTAATAAATATCGTGTAACACACACCATGTTAAATAAGTATTGTTCATATATATTAATTTGGGAATCCAAAATTTCCTAACAACGGATCCCAAACAATGTTTCACAGCAAGCGGCCCAGATTACTTTGGGCTTTGATGTTAGATTTCTGATGTTACCTTTGCACCAAATGGTCCACAGTTTTCATACTAATAACCGGTCTATTTACCTATGTTCTAAAAATCGCCCTAGGCGTCGCCTAGGCGATAGGCGTCACTAATCCGCCTACGATTTTTAAAAATCGGCCAAATAAATCGTCGGGCGCCCCAGGCGCTGCCTAGGCGTCAGGCCAATTTTTTTTTGAATGGCCTGAAACGACGTCGTTTTTGGGCCTATTTTTTGATTATTTTGATTTTGTAATATATATTATGGTATTTTTATTTGACTAATGAATTTATGGATTTATATTGTTTTGAACTTTGAATCGAACAATAGCTTTAAACTTGTGAATTGTGACTTGTGATTATTACTTTTAGTTTTGAATTATCATAAACTTTATTGTGTAGCATGTAGTATGTTGAACTATTAAATGGTTGGATGTAATGTTGTAAATCAGGGTATTTATTCACAAATTCTAGACTCCGCCCAGGCCTCGCGTAGGTCCCGTCTAGGCGTCCTATGCGCTAGGCGCTGGCCTAACGCCTAGCAGCCGCCTATCGATTTTTAGAACACTGCTATTTACCTTGCACAGATTCGCCAATTTTGACTTTCTTTTTTGGGAGAGTCCAACTAAAATTGCCAGAGTTAGATCAATTGGACATTCTTGGAGTAGTCAAGCTACGAAATCTGAAATAATATTTTAAAAATCTAAAATTATTCTAAATATGGAAAAAAAAAAATTTAAAATATAAATTTAAGAAAATCTGGAAAATGCTTTATAAAATCAGAAGTATTTAAAATATAAAATTAAAGAATCTGGAATAATGTTTTATGAAATCAGAATGTATTCTAAATACATAAAAAAAAGGTATTTAAAATATAAAATAAGAAAATTGAAAAATATTTACAAAACCTGAAGATTCAAAAAAATATAAAAAAAAAAAAAAACAGAATATGACAATTCGACTAAAAATATGAAAGTTAATTTAAAAACTAAAAATCACTTCAAGATTTAAAAATATCTTATAATATTATATTACTCATTTTGGAAAAAAAAAAGAAAAAAAAAAGAAGAAGGGAAATGGTTTTTTCATAACCACTTAATTAAACCTTCAAAACTTTCCAAATTTTTTTCAGTTTTCTAAACATATTTTAATATTTCTAAACATTTTTTATTTAAAATAATTTTATGATTTCTGAACAACTTCTAGTTTTTGAATAGAGTTTCAAGTTTTGTAGTTGTTGTTTTGAATATTTAAAATAATTTCAAATTTATAATATATTTCTCCAGGTTTTGTTTTAATTTTTTTATTATAAATACATCATTTACATATTAAAAAATAGCAAGCAATTTCTATTTTTAATTAACACGAAGATCATCTAGGTCATAGAGACTAATTACATAAAAATACCCCAAATAGTTCGTGATTTTTCAATATCAAGCGTAAATACAGCCAAAGTTGGAAAGAATTTGAGAAAGAAAGCCCTAAAGAAAATTATAAATTAAAAGGGGAAAAGAAAATGGGTATTGTCACCATAAAATCTAGCTGAAAATACACTTAAGTCCCCGAACAAACATCAAATCTCCTTCAAAAAGTTTGATCTTTTTTGTCTTCATCGTTATTTACATCACTTAAATATTCTTGTTCATCAAACTTCATGTTTATGGCTTAATTTATTGAAGCATATAACTTAAACTCCAATGCATTCACTTAATGTACATATCAATTGATGACACCTCTAAAATTCGATCTTTGCAGTTGAGGCATAAATTTTGCCAACGACTGGTGTAGTCAATGACAGATTCTTCAATCAATTATCGTGAACTTGTGAGTTCAATCATGCTAAGAGTACGTTGAGTACAAAAGATATGGTTGAAAAACTCTCATTCTAGTCGGTCCCAATTATCGATTGAATTTGCCCCAAATCGGCGTATCAATCAAATGCTCTTCCTTTTAGAGAACGAACAAATTATTTCACTAGGTGATGTCCATATGTTGCAGCATCATTGCAAGTCTCGACAAAGTGAGCCACATGCTACTCTGGATTGCCCTTGCCATTAAATTGTTGGAACTTCGGGGGTAGATAGACAATCGACATCTTCAAACCGTCAATTCATGAAGTATATATCTTAATATATGTTAAAATATATCTGGAGCTTCCAACAAACACTACAAAAAAACTCGCGGATACCGACGACCATTTCTGTCGGTAATTCCATTTTACCGATGGAAATCGTTCGTCGGTGAAACCCTCGTCGGTCAAAAAAATTATTAATTGGATATTTTTCCCCCGTCGGTAAAATACCAACGGATCTTATTTTTATTAATTTTATTTAAAAAATAAAATTAAAATTATCGAGGGATTGTAGTCCGTTGGTAAATAAAAAAATTTAAAGAAAATATGGAAGGGGTATGACGGCCCAACCTACACCCACAAGCCCAAGCCACCTCCAAGACCACATCCATTAATCACAAATAAATCCTCTCATATGTCGCTGGGGGGATTCGAATACGCGACCTTTCGCGATCCAAGTCTATCCATAACCGGCTGGACTAACTCGATTCCTATTAAGTATTTGACATTATAAATATATATACATACTTATGTTATATATATAATAAATAATATAATTATATTATGTCTACATATATAATATATTTATATATAATAATTATATTATGTCTACATATATAATATATTTATATATAATAATTATATTATACATATATATATATATATATATATATATTATAGCTTAAGTGGTATCACTAACCCTTTATAAGGGTGTTGACAAGGGTTCGAACCCTGTACCTCTCAAATTATTTGAGATTAATCTTCTACTTTCCAACCACTTGACCAAATCTATTAAAAATATATTATAATTATATATATATATATATATATATATATATATATATATATATTAAATAATAATTAATATTTAATAATATATAGATTATGAAATAATAATATATATTAATAAAAATATAAGAAATTAATAAAAAAAATAAATAAATAACAATTAAAAAATTAATTTACCGACTAAGTAATTTCCGTCGGTAATTAACAAATAATTAAAAAAAATAATAAAAGTGGGGTTATCAATGGAAATATCCATTGGTAATAAATAAAATTAAATAAATTTTAAAAAATTAAATTTATCGACGTCCATTTCCGTCAGTAAATAAAAAAAATAAAATAAAAAATTACCGACGGAATTAATTTTCCGTTGGTCATTTTCAAAATCCATCGGGAATTCTTCAGTATTTACCAATGGAAAATGTCTGTCGGTAATTTTCGTCGGTGTTTTCAGATTTTTTTTGTAGTGAATTTGTCATTAACAGTCTCCACAATGGAATCATGAAACTGGCCGACTAGAGTTATTCCATATAATGAGACTTGCAACTCTTCAATTATTAGACTTCTTATTTTTATTTGGTTGTTGCTTCATGGACGCATCAATTTTATCGTGAGCATCACTCTGACTTTCAACTTGTTTGCACATCATGTCTCTTGAGTCAACAATGGCTACTTTGCCCATCAACTTCATGAGTTGGGAATCTCGCTTTTCAACTCGCTTTGTGAGTCCTTCAACAACCTTTGTTGAATCTTCAGTTTGCTCTTCAAGTGAAGTAGTTTGGACCACCATGACTGTTGCAGTTTCGAAACTTAGACGTGTTAAAGATTCATTTCCCCCCTTAGTTGTTGGAGTAAAAGCTTTATGACTCAATGGATGATCATCTTGTCTTGCCCTCTTGTGCATGATCATCTGAGTAGTGACTTCATGGTTTGTCATTGAAAAATCAACCCTAGCAAAGTTGGAACGTCCATCCTTCATCTTAATTGAATTTTGAACTTGATTTTTGTTTCACCCAAAAAATACGATCCTTGAGATTGCTTGATCCTTCTTTGTTGCTAGCCGGACCTACCCACAAAACAAGTTAGAAGGGACCACCGGGGAGAATTCCTGTGGAACCCTCTCCGATGCTTAAGTCAGTAAGCATTTTTGTTAGGAGGATAAAGAAAATGAATACTCAAAGACTCGGCTCATCCCAAGCTGTCTTACCTGAGTTGTTTTATGTGTCGCAATCTCCTCAGGTCGGGTACGATTTGGTCATACCAATCAGTCTCCCCCCCCCCCGAATGGTTGGGATGAGTTATACCACCTTGGTTTCCACCCAACCGATTGGCATTCCCAACCTGTTTTTTCGCACACTGTTCTCTGACACGCATTAAATGCCCATATCCCGCCAAATCCTCCTTTTTCTAAAAAATACCTTTTCAAAACATATCTTTCCTCATATTTCGCAGCTTATCAATTTCCTTTGCCATTTCGTATTCTCCTTTGTAAAGCAACTTTGTCTTCTTCTCCAATTGAGGTTTTCTCTCTCCCTTCAAACCAGATACTTTTCCGTTCTCCTTCAAGGTTTTCGATTATGTCTTCTCTTTCCTCTTCTTCCTCTTCCCTTCACTTGACGATGTCTTCCTCGGCAACGCTGTCTTTAACTTCCTCCGATGAACGGGGTCATCCTATTCAGGGTGGCGGACCTGATAATATTGTCTCTACTATCAGTGACCGCACTCTGGAAGGGCTGAGGGCTAAATTCCAGATTTCCAATGCGTTTTCTTTTGTCAACCCCGACGCTGGTGAAAGAGCGTCGCAACCACCCCCTAACCTTATGACCTTCTTCATTGACCAGTTTCAGGCAACGTTAAGTCTTCTCGTCCATCCTTTCATACTAGCGGTATCCCGGATGTACCGGATTCCGGTACATAAATTTGTACCAAATGCTTTTAGGATAATCATAGGATTCTATCTAGCTGCACGATTTTCCGGGCTTATCCCCACAGCCCAGCTATTCTACTCTCTCTTCCAAGCTAAAAGTTCATCTTTTGGCTTCTTCTACCTATCAACCAGAGCCGGCGTTCAGTTCCTAACAGGCAACCCTTCCTCCAACAAGGCCTAGATGAAAAAAATCTTCTTTGTCCATTGCTCAGGTGATTGGGGTTTCTCCCTAACATCCATCAACACCCTTCCTGCTCAGGCTCACCTGGCCCGAGGAGAACGATCTCTTGCCTTGAAAAAGATCATCCTTACCCTAAATGAGAATATCTTCCATCTATCTAAACTTCTCTCTCACACTGTCCTGAGCTTCTTCAATTCTTGGGAGGAAACTGGCCCTCTGGCCCCTGAGATCGGTATATTGAAAGAGTTATCTAGCTCTGTCCTTTTTGCTTCTATCCTTCTTGTCTACTGAGAATTTAGTTCTCCTCCCTTATTATTATTTGTTAATATTTTATTAAGATCCCCCCCCCCCCCCCTTTTTTTTTGCAGTCACCATGATGAAAAAGATAATCGCCGAGCATCAACAAAAGTCTACTCCTCTCGCGGAAAAGAGTCCTCTCGAAGAGATGACCAGGACTGGAGAATCGACCAGACCAAGGGAAACAACCTTACCCGAAGGACCGTCCAGACCTGACGTAGACCTAACAGTCTATTCTAATTCGGAGGACGTGCAACGCTTGCCCCTCGTAAATGCGCCCGGATTGGAAAAGGGGTTGCACCTTCAGGGTCCAAGGTGAAGACCCCTAACTTAAACTTATTCAATAACATGTCTGTTCTGGACTGATCTGGGGAGGTGGCAGTCTACTTTATTCAAGGGCAATGCCCCTCCTCTAACCGCCGCACTTTGGAGAAATGGTCAGATCCCGAGCTGATCGAATCTCTCTGTCAAGACGAAGCGATGGTAACTACCTTCTCTTTTACCTTCCCTCTTCCCCTCTTTTTTTTTCATCTATCTAAATTTTTTTTTTCACTATGGTTGCATCAGGCGGCTGGTAAGAGGGCCATCCTGGTCGCTCGCGCTCGGAGCTCTTTGATGAATACTGACCTTGCCAAGGAGCATGCGGCCCTTAAAGAGAGAGAGAGAAGAGGCCAGCGAGTCTCTGCAAAGAGAGAGGAGCTGAGACAAAAGGATTCAAGGCTCAGGTGGCAGAGCTTCAAGCTGAGTTGGGGAAGGCCCGTGCTGAAGCGCTTCTTCAATCGCGAGAAAACCTTGGCCGATCCTCCCGAGCCCACAGGCTTTACCTATGATACGGATGACGATTGCCTTCACCAGCTTGGTGCCCCAGAATTGTCCGGGCACGTTCTCCAGGTCTTCAATGCTCTTGCTCAAGACTCCTCTTCTCGCCCAGAGCAGGCCCTTACTCTCTTGCCTTGCCAGCAACCACTTCCTCCCCAACCTTCGCTGGTCTGGGCGAGCTGGAGAGCGGGTCCCAGTTCAAGAAAGACTTCGAGGAGGGCTTTATGGTGACTGGGCAAGTCGGCGGCGAGTTGAGTACTGAAGATTATGGAGTGTAGGCTGGTCATCTGCTCTGGTTGCTTTCGACTGATTTGTATTTTTACATCTTGCTTATACTGAACAATATTTTTGCTCATTTCCTTTTTGACTGTTGTGTTTTAAGGTTTCCTTATATCAAGGAAACCCTAACATTATCCTATGTACTTACGCGTTCTTTATATAAGCATCTTTTTTCCTGCATTCTGGCTTATCATTACGGCTTCCGAATCTCTGATAAAATAAATAGATACTCTTAAGAAGAAAAATCTCTCCTTCTTCAAAGAGAATTTCCTCCTTTCAGATGAAAATGCCAACCTTCGCGAGAATTTTTCCCAATTGCGCAAACTCCTGGAAAGGAAAAAGCAGAAAAAACGTCACTATAAACGTTTGGGGTATTTACCCCTAGGACAATCGGGCCAATTTTTGGGGCTCGTGCCTTTAACTGAAAATCAGGTCAGGCGTTTTGGGTATGTCTAATCGGGCTAATTTTGTGGCACACATCAAATTAATCACAAATTTTCTTATAAATAACCCTTGTACATTAATCTTCACAGATAGTACATTCGCAAGTTTGCTACCTTCCATGCTCGCGGTAGTTTAACTCCATTCATCTGTTCAAGATCGTAAGCTCCTCCTGCAATAATCCTAATGATCTTATACGGTCCCTGCCATGTAGCATCCAACTTTCCTCTATTCTTGCATAGATCGGCCCTGCGAAGAACCAGGTCTCCTAATTGGAATTGCCGCTTGACCACTGACTTATTATAAGTTGCTCTAATTCGCCCTCTCATGTGCTCCATTTTTATGGAAGCTCGTTCTCTTTTCTCCTCTATTAGATCCAACGCATCTTGCCTCAACAGCTTGTTCTGCCCTTCATTGAAGTTCTGTATCCTATAGGTTTCCACGCCGATTTCTGCAGGGTTGACAATGTCCACGCCGTATACCAAATTGAACGAATTTTCTCTCGTGTTCTCTCTGGGGTTAGTTCGACATGCCCATAGGGTCGAACTGAGCTCTTCTACTCATTTTCCACTTGACCTCTCTAAGCGCGCTTTAATCCCCTGCACTAAATTAGTCACCTCGACCTAGCCATTCACCTAGGGGTGATATACAAATGTAAAGTGCTGCTCTATCTTCATTTTTGCACACCATGCCTGTATTCAAGCTCCCATATACTGCGTGCCATTATTTGACACCAGTATTCTTGGGATACTAAATCGACACAATATATTTTTCCACAAAAATTGCATTACCGCCTCTTCAGTGATTTTGGCTATCGCTTCTGCCTCTACCCATTTGCTAAAATAAATTATAGCCAATATCAAGAATTTTCTCTAGCCCGGGGCTGTAAGGAAAGGTCCAACCAGATCTACTCCCCATTTTGCAAAAGGTTGTCATGAGCTGCTCCGCCGGTCGATGTATGAGGGGAGAGTGTTTCTGACACCTTTCGCATGTTTTCACAAAGTTCTCTGCGTCTTGCCTCAGTTGTGGCCAAAAGTACCCGCTCTCATTATCTTGCTCGATAATGCTCTGTCACCCATGTGATTACCACAACATCCTTCGTGGATTTCTTTGAGAATGTGGGCCCCCTCTTTCGGACTAAGTCATCGTCGGAGGGGTTGTCCAAAACCCCTCTTGAACAGCTCTCCCTTAATTAAACAGAATTTGTACGACCTGACCGGTACCTTTGCTGCCTCTCTAATGTCACCAGGTAGCTCTCCCCTTTCCAGGTACGTTTTGAGGGGAGAACGCCAGTCCTCTTCTTTCTCTAATGCATTTACTTCCCTTTCTCCGAATTCTCGATGTGCCATTAACAGGGTGATCACTCATTCCTGACAATCCTTGGCCAAGCTAGCCACCTTAGCCAAGTAGTCTGCTCGACTATTCTCTTCCCTGGGGATTTGAAGCACGTTTAAGCATCCATAGTACTGGACATATCTCGGAACTGAGCTAGATATTTCCGCATGTGTTCCTCTCTTGTGTCAAATTCACCTTTTATCTGCTTGTACACCAACTGAGAATCTACTCGTGCGCATATTCGCTCTGCCCCAAGCTCCTTTGGCATTTGTATCACTCTTAACAGGGCCTCATACTCCGCCCCATTGTTAGATAAGCAATAATTTACTCGTACTACATACTCTATAGTCACTAATTTTAGGTCTATCAGTACTATTCCTGCTCTACAACCCAAGTTCCCCACCGAGCCATCTGTATATATTGTCCATTCCCCTTTTTCCTCAGGAGAACTAGTCATCTCTTGCATAAAGTCTGTCAATGCCTGAGCCTTGATCGTTACTCTTCCTTCAAAATATATGTCGAACTCACTGAGATCGATAATCCACTTGACTAGACATCCTGAGACTTCCGGTTTGCTCATTATTGTGTTTAAGGGTAAACTAGTTCTGACTATTATTTCATGCAAAAGAAAATAGAGTCGGAGCTTGCGAGCTGTCCCGACCAGAGCCAACATAGCTCGTTCCACCTCCACATATTGGAGCTCGGCGTCATACAACACCTTACTCCAATAATACACTGGCTTATGTACTCTGCCCTCCTCTCTAAGTAAGACCGTGCTCACTGTCTGTCTACCCACAGACATATATAGGATCAAGGGCTCGCCCACAACCGAGTTAGTGAGCAGCGACATACCCATTAAATGCTCCTTCAATGACTGGAATGCTACTTGGTATTCCTCATCCCAAATCAAAATATTTATGAACAAATCGAAGCAAATCAAAATTAGGCTTAAAATCGAATTAATCGAAACGAATTAAATTTATAAAAATATAATAATAAATAATATAATTTCTTTTGTTTTAAATTATATTTCAATTAAAAACAAATCGAATTTAAAATTTATTTTTAAAACCAAAATAAACAAAAATAATCGATTTTTTAAGATTTTCAAATCAAATTTGCGAAATTCTGAACCGACCGAATTCAGTTGTTTTTTCTCCCCACTAGTGTAACGAATTCTCTTACCAGAACAAGTGAGGTAGATTATTTTTACTTAAAAAAAAAGAGAGTGAGAACCCAGGTGGCTAATGAATCTCACACGTACAAATGGTGACAAAGACCTTTGTACAAGTTCTATCCCCTGGGACAGGATCTATCTATTTTGAGTCCTGCTTTTTTACTGGCTGTGGGCCCATTCATTTTCCCAACTTATTTAATCTTTTTCTACTCTGAACTCTGACGTTAAATGATTACTATACTATTAGTACTACTAATTCTAATTTAATTTAATAATGCCGTAATAAATGAGTTCATGAATATTGCCGCTGCTGTACGTTAGATAAAATTTCAAATTGTTACCCTATAAAGAGAAAAGAGTAATAAATAAACTTTTTCCACATTTGCCGTAATTAAAAAACTCCGCCTCTACCTCGGCGCCGCCGTCCCCTGCCTCCCCATCTCCCTAAC
>BMAC01000093.1:599383-692000 GCA_014905375.1 Phtheirospermum japonicum
CAAAAAAAAAAAAAAAAAAAGGAACTAAGTAAACTAAAATCAATTTAACACCACCTCCCAAAACACACAACAACTAGACTTCGCCGCCCACCACTCCGCCGCCGGCGGCGGTGCCGCCGTCGCCTCCACCACCAAATCATACCCACCATGCAGCGTCAGACACAGCGAGTACACCCCATGCGAGGACCCAAAAAGATCGCTCAAGTTCCCAAGGGACAGGTAATAAATTTCTTACTATTCTTATTTATTTATTTATTTATTATTACTGATTTTTATTTTTATGGCAGATTAATTTATAGGGAGAGACATTGCCCGAAGAAAAACGAGGTATTGAAATGCCGTGTGCCGGCGCCGCACGGGTACAAAACCCCGTTCAAGTGGCCGGTGAGCAGGGATCTGGTGTGGTACGCCAACGTGCCCCACAAGGAGTTGACGGTCGAGAAGGCGGTTCAGAACTGGATACGGTTCGAGGGGGACCGGTTCAGGTTCCCTGGTGGGGGGACCATGTTTCCTAACGGTGCGGATGCGTATATTGATGATATTGGGAAGTTGATTAATTTGAGAGATGGGTCTATTAGGACCGCCATTGATACTGGCTGTGGGGTACGTATTTTATTTAGGAAGTTGATTAATCATTTTTACTATTTATTTTGTTAAAATAGCAATTTTAGTTTTTGAGTCATGTGACTAGAATTATCATGAATTAGAAACCTAGCAAATTTACTACTTAAAAAAACTTATAGTAGGACTGAAAATTGCCAGCTTGTTGAAATCATAAAATAGTTTGTTTTTTCTGAATCTTTAAAATTGATTGTCCTTTTTTTGTTTTTTATGAAAATAAATTATTCTATATTCTTTTATAGGGTTGCTTTCTCATTTCTTGTTTGTTTCTCTTTGATTTTTTTTTTTAATTATTTTTTAAGATCTCTTGTTTGGATTTATTTTGGGAATTATGATAAGATCTTTCTGATTTCAGACAAGGTTGTGATGTGATGTTCAATAAATTAATTAAATTAGTGTTATCGAAATTTGAGGTGCAAATAATGTACCTGCCATCTTTGGTTGGATTGACCCACATCACATCACTTTTTTGTTTGGATTCTCAAGAAAATCATTCACTTTTTTTTTTTTAAAATCTTAAATACATGGCAACCATGCATATTGTCATTTTTCTGACATAACATTGATTTTCCAAATAATAAATAGTATATTACAATGATCATATAACAAAACTAGTGTAACTCAATTGGTTAAGCATTCGAACAGAATATAATTTAACCTTTGGATTAATATTTGATAATAATTTTAATGTGTATATAGGTTGCAAGCTGGGGAGCTTATCTTTTATCGCGAAATATACTTCCGATATCGTTCGCACCGAGGGATACACACGAAGCCCAGGTCCAGTTCGCTTTGGAACGAGGAGTGCCCGCATTGATCGGTGTTATCGCGTCCAAGAGGCTCCCGTATCCTTCTAGAAGCTTCGACATGGCTCATTGTTCCCGTTGCCTCATCCCATGGGGTCAATATGGTAATTTCAAATCTTTTACTAAAACAAAAATCATATATTTTTCAAAATTACAAATACTTGACATTTATACATATGATTTTGAATAGATGGGGCCTACTTGATTGAAGTGGACCGGGTCTTGAGGCCGGGCGGGTACTGGATCCTATCCGGCCCACCGATCCGGTGGAAAAAATACTGGAGAGGGTGGGAGAGGTCGAGGGCGGATTTGAATGCCGAGCAAATGCAAATTGAGAACGTGACGAGGAGCATGTGCTGGAAAAAGTTAGTCGAGAAGGACGATATCGCGATATGGCAAAAACCGGCAAATCACTTGAAGTGCAAAAAGTATCGGAAAATCGCCAAGAACCCACCATTCTGTAGTGCCCAGGATCCTGATAGAGCTTGGTTTGTGATCTTTAAACTGCTCACCTTGAATGTTTTTACATTTATGATTAATTACAAAAATACCCTTGATGTTCGGTCTAATTACCAAAAGTAAAAAAAAAAGAAATAAAAACAATCATCTTTCAAATACCCGAATCTCCTCTTGACATTTGTTTTACAAATTTTTGTTTTCTAAATAATATTTTTTTTGTAAAGATAATTGGGGTTTTGTAATTCGCCTAAATCTTACGTAGTTTTTCGTAATGTAACCCTTAAATTACAAAATTGAAAAATCAGTCCTCTAATTAAAGAACCGTCGCAAAAAAATCCCCATGCAAATTATACTCGAGTCTCAGTTTGGTCCTAATTTCATCCAAAATTGAGAATTTCACTTGATTTCAATCACGTGACGCATATAATTACTACCGATTTCTCGTGAAATTAGGACCAAAATTGAGATTCAGTTAAAAATTACAATAATGTTTTGCAAATTCTGCAAAACCTTCGGTGACTATTTTACGCGACCGCCTTTTAGTTGCATGACTAATTTTTTAGTCTTATAACTAAAAGGTGGTCGCAAAAAAGTTCATGAAATGGACGATTTGCAAAACAGTCATGTAACTGAGTCTCAATTCAGTCTTATTCATCCGAAAATTGAGACAACACGCGTGTGTGTGTGTGTATATCATCCTAATTGGACGAATTTTGTAGGTATACGAGCTTAGAAACTTGTGTGACCCCGTTGCCCGAAGTGTCCAACAACGACGAAATCGCCGGTGGGCCCCTTGAAAAATGGCCCAAACGGTTAGACGCTATACCTCCTAGGATTAGTAGAGGAACCCTAAAGGGCGTGACACCCGAAACGTTTCGGCAAGACGCGCAATTATGGAAAAGGCGAGCCTCGTATTATAAGACCGTTAATAACCAACTCGGCCAGGCAGGCCGGTACCGTAACATCCTCGACATGAACGCGTTCTTGGGCGGGTTCGCAGCTAGTTTGATTAAAGACCCGCTTTGGGTGATGAACGTGGTCCCGGTCGAGTCTAAGGTTGACACGCTCGGTGCAATTTACGAACGTGGGTTGATCGGAACGTACCAGAGCTGGTAATTAATTATATGTTTTGAAATAATTATTGCATGATCAATTTTATTTTTTCCTTACAATTATTTGGTCGCAGGTGCGAAGCGATGTCGACTTATCCTAGAACATATGATCTCATTCACGTCGATTCGATTTTTACACTATACAAGGATAGGTAAAAAAATTATTCGATAATTTTGGTTTCTTTTTCGAGTTTTTTAATTATTCACTAACATTGTTTTTTTTATTTCATTTTTTTGCATTATAGGTGTGAAATGGAGGATATAATGTTAGAAATGGATCGAATTTTGAGGCCCGAAGGGAGTTTGATTATACGGGACGATGTGGATACCTTGGTGAAGGTGAAGAGAATTGCAGATGGTTTGAACTGGGACAGTCAGATCGTGGATCACGAGGATGGGCCATTGGAAAGGGAAAAGCTTTTGTTTGCAGTTAAGTCATACTGGACAGCTCCAGCAGAAGCTGATCAACAACAATAATCTTAAAAAGCTTCTCACATATTCCCATCCTTTTCTTTTTTCTTTTTTTCTTTTTCTTTTTAAGCATTGTTATTAACTAATTCTTTGTCTAGTATAAGGTTTACCGATCGAGTTAAAATTGTGATTAGTGTATGGTCTTTTTTTTTTTTTTAATATTATTATTTTTTAGATAATTACAAAAAACTACCTTTTGTTGTTGGTATTCACCTAAAACCCATGAGAAATTTTAAACCTCTAATACTTTTTTTTAAAATATTTTTTTTGTAATAACTTATGTTATTTGACTGGAAAAAACAACTCATCAATACAATGTATAATTAATACAAACCTTGGGCATCGTGACTCCGTTGAATCTCGATGCCCAGATTTGAATTTTGCATCAAACATATAAATTACTAAGATATATAATTAATAGGCAACGTATGGATGCCGAAACCTTTTTTTTAATCAATGTAATTAATTAGCATAATTTTCTAGGTAATCCCGTTGGTTTTTGATGCAATAAAATAATTTGTTAGTCAATTCATCTTAGGTTCACTCATTAAAAAAAAAAAGAAAAAGAAAAGGTTCTCAATGTAGTGAATATTGAGCAAACTAAAATTTCAATACATCGAAACATCATTATAGGATAAAAAATAATTAGGTCAATCACTTCACTTGGCCCTGGGTCGAAGAAAGTGACGCCTTCAAGAATTTACATAACCAAAAGCACAAATGTGGTGACAAAATCACAGCAAAATTAGGTTACTCATGCACAATGTCACCATATCCCTTCCATTTAGTAACTATAAATAGAACAAATCAAACAATTAAACTCATCAATCACTCGATAATAATTACCACAAGCAAAAAAAAAGTGAAAGTAAGAAATTCATTCAAAGCAATGGCAGCAACGAAGTCTTCGTTACCTCTGGTAATGCTGATTGTGCTAATGATCGCTCAGAGTCAGCTCGTCAATGTGACTCAGGCGCAGAGTACTTGCACTGCTGCACTTACTAGCCTCAATGTGTGTGCCCCATTTGTCGTGCCAGGTGCTTCTTCCAACCCTAGCAATGATTGTTGTGGCGCGTTGCAGGCAGTTGACCACGACTGCTTGTGCAGCACGCTAAGAATCGCGGCTCGTATTCCGGCGCAATGCAACCTCCCTCCCCTCACTTGTGGTATATTTAACTTCCCTTAATTACAATCTTAGTTATATAATCATCATTAACATAATGTAAGATCACATCATGTACCATTCAAATTAAATATCAAGAAATTAGTATACTACTTTCATTCTTTTTATATGTCCTTTTAGAGGTTAAAGAGAGAAGAAAAATTAGTTAAGAATATTTATTGAATAGTAGGTGTATTAATACAATTTATATGTTTGTTAATTTTTAACATCAACTCTTAAAATATGAAATAACATAAACATATAACTACCAAAATAAGAAATGAATCATAATTGGTCGACCTCCATATTTGGTCATTGCACGTAGCATTTACTAGACACAATTTATAGTTATGTTCTATTTCTTATAATCGAATGTTTTTTCTTTCTATTTTTTCTTCTGTTGCAGCAAACTGAGGGTGGACCATGCATCCAGAATTACCAATAAGCCCTCCAGGAACTTTTTCTGCAGCTTAGCAATTCCTTGTAATGCTATGACAAGGAAGAGGAATGAAAGTGCTGAAATAATGAGAAATATAAATGTTTTTTTTTTCCATGTGAGGCAATAATATGCGTTAATTTTCATTTTATCGTACAGTTTAAAGTTTATGAACACAAACTAAGAATATCATTAAATATTATACCCTAAACCAAGAAAAATAAAAATTTAAAATATAATTAGAAAACATAAGCTTTAATATTTATATATTCAAAAATAAAATTAACCGTGTATGGTACATACATCACAATCCACAACTTACGCTAAATGAGAAATAAAAGAAATTTATTGAAACCGACAAAAATAGCATTTAACCGAGGTTTTAAATAAAATTAATATTAACCAGTACTAAATTTTATTATGCGTACATAGTAATTTAACGGTTTTTGACTGGTTTTTACTCGGCTCCATCCACGTCAATGAAATCCAAATCGGACTAAGACCCACATGAAGTATGACGTTTCCGGGTCGGGTCTATACCCAAAAGATCAAAACGGTTGAACATATTTATCACATCGAAACGGACTCGGATAATCCGTCAACCCCTATCCATCAAAATCCCATTCCCATTCCCGCAATCGAAATCCACTGATTTGTTCTCCACACTCCTCCTCCTAGACTCTCGTCGCCGAACCAGTCTCCGCCGTCGAACACTGTGAACCGCCGGCCGCGGTTGCCGGAGGTGGCGATTTCGCCGGAGAGAGCGCTGTTTTTGCGGCTTCTTTAACCGCGAGCGATTTGTGAATGAACGGACGCTTTCTCCAGTTGCAGTAGTGTAAGCTTCCTGATGAAATAGGTACAAATTCGAAACTACAGTCCGATTGTCTGGAAGTGTGATTCTACCAAATTTCCAAGCTATACATATAGATACATTCATGTATGTATTATTTATTTTGCCCTAAAGATGAGCTTATTCTTTAAATAATCGACTTATTTTGCTTGTGCTAAAATCGAATTAGTAGTTTAAATGCAATCTCTACTTGAATTGTCTCAATCATCCTGCAATTTTTTTTAATTATTATTTTTGTATGTGTGTGTGCGCGGGCGTTGATGTTTAAGAGGTGATGAATAATGCACTTTACAGTGAGTTTTTTTTTTTTTTTTTGTGAGAATAAGATGTCTTGTTATAGTTTTATTTCGAAAAATTGATTAATTATATAGTGAACTTTGTTTTGTGTGAAGATCATGGATACAAATGAGGCCGAGGTTATTATGACTCACGAGGAGCACATAGATAATCGAATGTCGAATAATCTGGATTTAAATGTCGAACATGATTGTAATCGTAGCCCAAAATCGTCCAATGTTAATGGTGATCCTTCCGGTAGCTCCTCAAAACTCAAACTCGGCACAGAGTTCGAATCCGATGAGCAAGCCCACGCATTTTACCATAAGTACGCTGAGCTGGCAGGGTTTGGTGTGCGAAAGGATTGGGTCAATAGGAGTAAGGTCCATGGTCGGGTGATGTCTAGAAAGTTCACCTGTTCTCGACAAGGTCACCGAAAGAAAGACAAGAGGGATATAAATGTCAAAAAACATCGCAAGGAGACAAGAACAGGTTGTTTGGCACATATGGTAATCACCCGTCAACCTAATGGTAAATATCTCGTTACGCAATATGAAGCAGAGCATAATCACGAAGATGTGAACCTGACCAAAGCCGAGGAGTTGTTAATATTACCGTTATCCGGAAAAACAGACTCTAATGAAGCTTCTGAAACTGAATCAATGAAGAACTCGGAAATTAAGTCGAAACTGTCTCTTCAGTTGTTAGGTTTACGATTTTGCCCTCCAGAGAATTTCGACGATTTTCAAACAAATGACGATATTTTCCTGAAGTCCGGACGTACGAGAGATATGAACGAAGGAGATGCAGCTCGTCTCGTGTATTATTTCAATAGGCAACATTTTGTAAACCCTTCATTTTTTTATTCCTTACAGCTCGATATCGATGATAAGGTGAGCAACATATTTTGGGCGGATGATAATATGATTAGTGAATATGGCCATTTTGGTGACGTTGTCTGTCTAGATACATCGTGTGTGAGAAATACGAATTCTCGTCCGTATGTTCAGTTTGTCGGGCTGAATAATCATCGACACGTCGTGATTTTTGGTGCCGCTTTTTTATATGATGACAGTGTTGACTCGTTCAAATGGCTCGTTCGGACTTTTATCGAAACGATGTCTGGTAAGAAACCTAAGTTCATTCTGTCTGATCAGGATGCCACAGTTGTCCAAGCTATTCATGCGGTATTACCCGAAACGAGCCACTGTATATGTGCATGGCAGCTGTATTTAATCGCGCTTAAACATCTTCGTCGTGCGGTGAAGGAATATGACTCTTTTGCCTCTGATTTTCGGAGTTGCATTTTTGGTCACGAGCACGAGGACGATTTTGTCCGAGCGTGGGATTTTATGTTGGACAAACACGGACTGTGTAATAACGCGTGGTTGAAATGGATGTTTCGAGAAAAAGAAAAATGGGCTGTTGCATACGGTAGAAATACGTTCTTCGTTGAAAGAGATGAGACCCATCTAGTCGAGCTTTTGGCTGATAAGCTCAGAAGCTACTTAAGCCCTGATATTGATGTGCTTCATTTTTTCAAGCATTTCGAGAGCGTGGTCAATGAGCAAAGGTACAGTGAACTAGAGTCGACTCTGGAAATGGAAAAACGTGCTCCGGTTTTGATGGCTAATGCGATTCTGCTAAAGCATCCGAGTGAGACGTACACGCCTAGTGCATTCGAAGTGTTTCAAAGAGAATACGAGAAATGTTTAAATGTCGTGATTAACAAATGTGGCGAGCGAAATTCGAGAATCGATTACAAAGCCAAAACGTATGAGAAGTCTAGAGATTTTTCGGTTTTATTTAATTCCCTTGACAGGACGGTTTCATGCAACTGTATGAAATTCGAGCACGTGGGTTTTTTGTGCAGCCATGCGTTAAAAGTGCTCGATCAACAGAATATAAAAATTGTTCCGTCTTATTACATCTTGAGTAGATGGACACGAGACGCTCGGGTTTTACCTGCTGTAGAAAATAATGTTTACGCAGAGGATGACAATAGAAATATAATGGCAACTCGTTACAAAGATTTATGTCGCGATATAATTAAAATATCCGCGAGGGCTGCTGTGTCTGACCCGGCATTTGAATTCGCTTCGAGACAGCTCAACGGGGTGATGCAAGGGATCGAGAAAATATTGAGTTTTAAATCTTTTGACGAAGGTAAAGGCGTTTGTGGTGCCGATAACGGATTAGATGGTGTTGATATCGATGAGAATGAGTTTGAGTGTCCGGATGTTGATGATGTCTTGAAAGGAAGTGGTGAAACGGAAAGTATGGTGCCCAATAAAGATCAACTTGATTGTTGTGATGTACAATTCCCCAGTTCGAGTGGTGGTCTGAGTGTCCGCTCATCTTTACCTGAGACGGTTTTATCTGTTGCGTGTGCCCCTTCGACGTACATTTCGTCTCCCAGTCCAACTCCTTCGTTAAGTCCACTTACACAGGTTAGATTGGTTGAATTTTCAATGATTTTCTTCAAATTAAATACTAAATAAATATAATGATGTCTAAGTAGTTTTTTTTAAATATAATTTCCAATTAAAATATTTCATTATTTTATATTTGAAGAAGTTATTTGTTTTTATATTTCTATTTCTTGCTATTATTTTATGTTTTGTGTTGACCCCATGTATTTTATTATTTAATTGTAGGGCTTATACACCATTGAAGCCAACCAGATGGTCCAGAGCATGTACCAAGCATCCAATTTGACGATTAACCAGCAATCTAATCCCAACATGTATGATCCGAACTTTTACTCGAACCAACATCATTCTCCCAGCCATGCGCAATTCCTACAGGTAAATTCATTTCACCTACCACCACAATGTTTTGCATATTCTATATACACTGGCAGAGCCAGAAGGAAAACTGGGGTGGGCTGGGGAATGTTTTTTGAATAACATCATACAAGTTTACTATTTAAAATGTTTTTTTTTAAACACTGTTTGGACGGAGACGGGCTAGGCCCGAGGGGATTTTTTTCAAGAAAAATTATATAAATCTTACTTTTTATTTAATTATTTTAACTCTGCCTGGACAGACATGGGATGGACTCCGCCATTGTCTGTATAAACTCTGATGACTTTTTTTTCCCCTCACAGGAGTCATTGATTCGTAACCAGTTCCAGGATCCTATGTCAAATGGTACTGCTCAGTTGAAGCCGGTAATGTATAGTTGGTAGAACTGATGAATTTGGTGGAGCGTTTGTGTTTTTATAGGAACAATGTTTTGTTGGCAAAATAAAAAGTCGCGCCCTAATTATGCACGTGTAGGTAATGGATGACAGCCAACACCCACATTCGTCTTCGTTCATGCATTATAATCACAGATACAGAGCTGCTGGTGTTTAGAGTATAAGATAAGTGTATTGCATTGCCTTTGCACAACCCAAAATGTCAAGTGTATCTCGATGCTGCAGCAGGATCCGTAATATTGTTGGATTAAAGTAAGAAAATTGTGAAACTGATATTTAAAATTGAGCCCGTTGCTGCGAATATCAGCCACAGAAAGGAATTTCACCATTGAGGAGGTTGCGTTCTTTCTTATTAGCACAACAGAAGGTTATTCTTTCTCTCATTGCTTTGTGAACCTTCTGATTTTTCCCTTGTTTTCGCACTCATTCATTTATTTCTTAGGGTAGATTGCAAAAACTACCACTGTTTAGCCTAGTTAAAAAAAGGGTTATATACAAAAGCATACATAACCTATTGCAATTTAATTCCAACCTTCTAATTTTTGCAGTGTCTGGCTCAACTTATTAATTTTTAGAAAATTGATCCCTCCCGTCAAGATTTCAGTAATATTTTGCTGTCGGAGCCCCACATCAGACATCACGTATGTAATGATGAAATTTGAATGTGTAACTTATATAAATAAAAAGTATTGTTTCATATGTGGCGTGTGACGTGGCGCTCCAGCAGCAAAATATTATTGGGATTTTGCCTGAGGGATCGATTTGCAAATAAAATTAATAGGTTGAGTCTGACATTGCAAAAGTTGCGACAGGTTAGGTATTTTATTTTAACTTTTCTTTTCTTTTTTGTAAACAACCCTTGAAATAAAGTAGTTGTCTTTCAAACTTAAAGTTGCGCCATTAAGGTATTGCAAACAACACCCTTTTTTGAGATTAGTATTTGACTTAACTAATTCCCCCACCCTTTTGAAGGCGTGATTTATAAAATAGAAACAATTATTAAGGAATTTTTGTAATATTTAAAGATAGTTGGGTTATTTTGGTAATTAGACTGAACCTCAAGGGTGTTTTTGTAATTATTATTTTTTTCTTATTTTGTATTCTTTGTCTATATGGATGTGTTTTCATGGAGCCTGTTTGTGACTTTGCAGAATCGAAGACAAACTCGACAATTCTATTTAAAGGAAGGGACTTGATGCCGATGAATTTTGCCTCTGAACGCATTTTCTCGGCATCCACTTTGCACTCTAGCAATGTGCGAGGAATGAATCAAACTAGGTAAAACCACAAGTCATTCACAAGTGTGTTTGCAAATATGGGATTCGTGGGAACGAATAGTAAAATTAGCCACGTATTTTTATATTTTGTTTAAATCCTCGTTATTATGTGGCCCACTCTTGAGTATCGTCTCACGATTCATCAAAATATTGGTTGGGCTCGTTTGTGACCAAACGAGCACACCCTTAATCCTTTGGTGTTAAGACACATTAAATCACACACAGGGGCGATGTTTTATTGCATTGAAGGATTGATTTATCGTTTTCGAGATGGGGACTAAGAATAGAAGTGGGGAGATTTGTTGTTATATTGTGCAGTAAGTGTGTGGGGATGATGTAACTTGTTAGTTCATCAAAGTCATTAGTTTTTGTCGGTCTGCTATTTCACTTTCATATGGGGGACCAAAGGTGTTATTAACTACATGGTGTAAATTTTACATCTAATTTTCCAACCGAGTTACGTACTAAGAAGAATGATGGTTTTGGTTCTTTTTTTTTTTTTTTTTTTAATGTATATATATATTGATGTAAACTCAGGTGTCCAAGCATTGTCCGATTATTTATGGAAGTTGGTGGCCCTCCGTTCATCTGTTTTTGTCGGATATATTTATTTAATTTATACAAATTTATTTGAGACACGTGTGAAATTGTATTCTTGTTCCTTGATAGTACCAAATATTGATCTAACTTCTTCCAATTGTGAATAATCAGTGTCTTCGAATAATGATTGGATTGGGGGTTTTATGATTCTTGAAGTTAAAGTATCTGCTAGTGCTTTGTCAACTCCATTATCGGGTTTGATGCAAATTATTATTGCGTTTGTTTGGTAAATCGAAAATTGATCTGGAATGAATTGTTGTATTCAACAACTGTTTTTTGTTTTGTTTTTTCTTTTTGTAATTAATTCAATTGGCCGACAGAAGCTTAAAGCGTATGTTCCAGTTTTTACGAAATAAAAAATCAACAGAATTCAATGCTATTTTTCATGATTTTATTAAGAATCTCAGTTAAGTATAACCAGACAGCCACCGAACTCTAGATTTCACATTGTTTTACGTGTTTCAACAACGTTATCATGCATACAACAATTATATCACCGTATTAGACGAAACACTTAAAATAAAAATAAAATAATTTTCTAAACGGATAAAGAGATCAACTATTACTTAAAAGAACAAACCATCAGATTTATATTTAAAAATATTATGTTTGAATTAAAATAAAAATCTCAAGTTCGCTTCATCTAGAGGTGTTAATATCGGTTCCGGTTAATAGGAAAACCGCCTGTTCCGATTTTTGAGTGCTCGGTTCCGGTTCAAAATTATTTCACGAACCGGAACTGGCGGTTGACCGGTGATTAAACTGGCTAGTTTGTGGTCAATTGAAATCAATGGCTTGGATGATAGAGTCATTGATGATTAACGGTTACAAAAACTAGCCGTTGGAATTCAAATCGCCGGTTAACCGAAAATTGGTCGATTTTAATCGAAAAACCGGCGGTTTCAGCGGCTAGTTTTAAATTTCTTTAATCCATTTTTACACCTATAAATACCCCTCACTCCAACACCAATCCTCACACCAATTCATCTCGAATCTTCTTCTTCTCTTAAATTTTCAAGCTTGAAGTTGTTAATTTGTGCAAAAATACCATCAATAATCTTCTTCTTCTTCTTTTTCTTCTTCTTCTTCTTCTTATTCTTCTTCTAGTTTTAACAATCTTTCTTTTATAATATTATTATGGCAAGTTATTCTCGTAATATTAATACTAATACTATTCGAGAATCTCGTCGAGACTGAGGTCGAGTTACTCGACGAGAATCTTCGGCCACTGTCGGATATTATGTTTTCGATGGCCTCATGCTGGAAGAAATTGATAACTTATGTAATAAATCAATTTCAGTGAGGATTTACTCACCTCCGACGAATACGAACTGCCGGTCCAAGTCAATCTTGAAGAGAAAGAAGGGGGTGCTAATCGTGATATGCTGCCATCGCCTCCAAGAAAATTGAAGTCGAGGACGAAGGCGGCGAGTGAATACCAATCCCCCATTTTAAATTTCATTTCTCAAGAACGGCGATTGATGGTGCAAGTTGGGCACAATGCAATTACTGCAACAAGCACTACACCTTTGGTACCAAATATTATGGGATGCTGATATCACACATGGAGAAGAAGCACCCCGAAAAATACGGTGTTGATAGCTTCTCAAATACAAATAAACTTCTCGTTTATCCCAATATTGCGAAAATGGTCATACAGAGTTTCTTGCAAGATTTGTTGTCATTATAGATCCTCCATTCAATCATGCGCATGTTATGCATTGTGAAGATTATGCTAGAGGTGCGTTTAATTCATATATCACTAGAATTTCACGTAATAAGATTACTCGCGATCTTGATAAGATGGTGGTGAGTATAAGTTGGACTTGATTTTCATATTTGATAGTTTGTCACATAGTGTCTCGATATGTTCAGATATTTGAACGAATTCCCATCATAATAATAATTATATGGGAATTACATGTAATTGGACTGATCATTCTTGTACTTTGCAAAAGCGTTTGGCTGCATATAGAGAGTTTAATACCTAGCATACCGCAGTCAATATTTCGCGCAAAATATCCACTATTTTATCCGAGTACCATTTAGTTAGCAAGTTTTATTTTTTTTCGATTTTACTTGATAATGCCGCCGCTAATACGACTAGTTTAGATTTACTAAAAATAATTTGTCAACCTTATGTTGGTGGTAAATCTCTTCTTGTTAGATGCATTTCATATTTTGAATTTATGTGTTCAAGATGGTTTAACTATTTTCAAAAATAAAATTGCTCTGATTAGGAGTGCAGTATTTTATATTGCAAAATATGATTCGGTTGCAAAGAATGACAAAAATATTGTCGAATCAATGTTTTAAATCAAAAAAAAAAATCAATTGATGTGCTAAATTGTTGGAACTCAACTTCTAAAGTGCTTAATGATTCTTATGAATATAGAAAAAATTTATCTTTTTTTCTTTTTTGCAAATAAAGATGTTGATTTCGTTTTATTTATCCAAGCGTGGGAAGATTGTATAATATGATGTCCCTTTAAAAAAATTTAATGACTCAACCGTGACTTTATCCGGTGTTTGTTATCCCACCTCTACACTTCTTCTTGATCAATGTATCCAAATTGTACTTATTAGTAATTCATTACTTGATTCGCATGAATTAGGTGATTGCGTTGCTAGCATGTTGAGTAAATGAGTTTAATATTTTATATACATTGCCGATATTTTTTTGATTTCCAGAATCTTTAGATGCGGATTATTGAAGTGAAGGTTTACAAAGTTTGCTTAAAGCTTAATATGAAGCATTATGATATTTTTTTTACAAAATCCAAATATGAGATTCTTAGCTCCAATAGTTGTGCTCATCGAGTACAACAATCTTTATTTGCTCTTTTTCATAAATACAATCAATCTAGTTATGTTAATGTGTCACCTTCACTACATCTAATATAAGACCATTGTTCGACGACTCTTCACGAGTTCTAGCCCGATATAGGAGGTTGATTGGGAGTTACTAAGAGAAAGCGGTAAAGGACTAGTGCTAGTCGAACAATAGAATTAAAAACTTATTTATGGGCATTTGAATCGAGAAGTATCTCGAAAAGGGCCGACGACACTAACGATCTTGTACAGTTTTTGTCGAAAGTGGCTACTATTTTTCTTACACTCTTTAGGATTGCAAAGGATGTTCTCGTCGTTCCTGTTACAACGAGTTTTATTGAAAAGGCCTTTAGTACGAGAGGCTTCGTGTTAGATGATCGTGTTCTAACTTATTGTCTTAAATCTTGAAAATTAAATTTTAATGAATGATTAGGTCAAAGGTGAAAAACGAGAAGAAAAACTACAATTGGATGAAGGTGAAGAGAACGATCATTATGATACCACTTTGGGAAGCAACGACAACGATAATAACGAATCAATGAAGACGAGACTCCTCCACTAAGTATAAGGACTATGTGGACTTTGATTTCGATACGTAGGAAGTTAATTCTAATTAATATTAAAAGTTAAAATTCTTATTTTAATTATAATATTAAAATTAAAATTCCGGTTAAAAAATTAAACTTAAAAAAAAAAAAAAAAGAACTACGTGGACTATAAAATAAATATATTTTTTTAGAAAATCTGTATTTATTATTATTTTTAATATTTCTCTTTGTTTTATATATATACTAGTATTTTGCCCCGTGCGTTGCACGATAATTTTTATTTTATTTTATCTAAAATAAAAATAATTGGCTTGAGTGTATTAAAATATTTAAATAAATAATTTATATATATATATATATATATATATTATATTATATATATATATATATATATATATATGATTAGGTTCATGTGAGAACCAATTCCCTAGGTGGGAACTTTAGGAACCGCTATTTTACATTATATGTGATGCTAATTTAAATGATGAGAAATTAAGAAAAAAAGGGAAAGACCTAGAGAATTGGTTCTCACATGAACCTAATCTTTTATATATATATATATATTCAAATGATCTTATTAATTTTATTAAATATTAATTAGGGTATCCTTTCTAATTATGTTAAGAAAATTCCTACGTAATTAAAAAAAACAAAACTAAATCATCATTAATATTAAATATTATTTATGAGATCAATTCAAATAAAAAGGCATTGAATCATAATAATATTTGATAGATAAAACCTTGATAGATAATAAAATGAATACTAAATTATGTTATAATTTTTATATAATCTAATTAAAAAAGTGGTCAAATTACTTTTGAGAAAAAGTGACAAATTTTATATTATTGGACTCACAATTAAAACAAAAGCGTAAAATAAAATAACAAAAATCTCACAATAAAAATTAAAATAACATAAAAGTGATTAGATAGATAGATAGATTTAAATGATCTTGTTATTTTTTTTAAAATATTAATTAGGGTATTTATCATATTTTTATTAAGTAAATTCCTATATAATTAAAATAGAAAAATAATTCTACATGACTTTTTTTCTATCTTACATGTTTATTTTTCTTCTAATTAGTATATAGATAGATATATTTAAATGATCTTGTTATTTTTAATATTAATTAGAGTATTTATCCTAATTCTATTACGTAAATTCCTATATAATTAAAAAAAGAAAAATAATCCTACGTGATTGTTTTTTCTCTTACATATATATATTTTTAATTATTTGCACTATCCAACCTGGATTGTAGGTTAGCTATCATGTGAAGATAACTTTTTTCCTCCGCACAATGAGCAAATGATAGTATAAGTATTCAATTAAATATAAATATTACAATGGAGTTGAAACGATTAGTATGTAAAATATAAACGCACACTTAATAGAATAAACTCAAATTTGAACTTCAATCAAAATTAAATTTGACATAAGTACTTTCAAAATTACCTCGTTTAGCAAAATTTGCTTTCAAAAGCGATTTTTCCCTTTTTTTCTTTTTATTTTGGAATTAGTTGATATTTTTCGAAATCTATTGTAATTGACGTCATAGTGTTCACTCCACTTAGTGTTGGGTTTGCACTTATATTGTTTTATGCGGTTTCAGAGATAATAACAAAATTCATTAATTTATGAGATCAATTTAAATGAAAAGGTGTTGAAATAATATTTTATAAAYMACATGTTGATGACCAATAAAAAATAATATCATATTATATTGTATTGTGTTTGTATAATTTAATTAAATAAATTAATCAAGTTATTTTGAGAAAAAATGACAAATTTGATATTGTTGGACTCAAGATGAGAAAAATGACGAAAAAACGTAAAAAGAAAACTTATAATAAAAATCAAAATAACATATAAGTGATTATATAAATAATATATATATATATATATATATATATATATGTGTGTGTGTGTGTGTGTGTGTGTGTGTGTGTGTGTGTATATATAATATTACTTTATTATTATTTTTTAATATTAATTAGAGTATCTATCGTGATTATGTTAAGAAGATTCCTACATAATTAAAAGGGAAACTAATCCTAATTGGTTTTTTAATTAAAAAAAGAAATTAAATAATCATTAATATTAATTAATGTATCTATCATAATTATGTTAATAAAATTCATACATAACTAAAAAAGAAAAATAATTCTATGTGACCTTTTTTCTCATTCCTACTCATATTTTTCTCTCTCTCCGGACTGACAATCTAATTAAGGTATTTACTTCTCTAATTATGTTAAAAAAAATTACTAAGTAAAGTAATTATTAGTCCTACGTGACATTCTACTCCTATTATTTTCTCTCTCCAGACCTCTCTTTTAATATATATATATATATAGATTATTTTTATATTTACCAATCCTATCTATGTCAGTAAATTAATTTTCAATCGGTTACTCCTATTAGTATCAACTACTCAATTGAGTTAAATCAACTCAATCAAACACGCAATTTGTGAATCAAAATTACTCTACTCATGTTCATGAGTTATTATACCATGAATCTTGGTGCATCTTGATTTAATTTATCATCGCATATAACTGATACATATCATCACGTATAAGTGATGCATATCATCACAAATAATTAAATTTCTAAATCTAAAACCTAAAATTCTAAAATGAAAAAATAAATTTAAAACGAAAGCTAAACTATAAAATGAAAAACTAAACCCTGAAATCGAATATTAAACTCTAAACCCTAAATTTCTATCATATATCATCACATGTAACCGACACATATGATTACATATAACGGTAGAATGATATGTTTTTGCTGGAACTAGAAAATGAATAATTAAATTAAAAAGAAAAACTAAACCTTAAAATGAAAAATTAAACTCTAAAAATAGAAAACTAAACTATGAAATGTAAAACTAAACACTAAAATAGAAAAGTAAACCCTAAACTCTACACGTATCATCACGTATAACTATCATATATCATCACGTATAATTATCATATATCATTATGTATAACTGAATGATAACAAATTTTTACAGAGTATACCTAATAATGTGCACCCAGGTCCATGTAATAAATTGCCCTTATTCATATATATAATTGTATATTAAACAAAATTTATTAAAATTCAAAAATTCCATCAACCTCTATTTGTTTGATAATTTTCTTTCTAATTTCTCAATGTTAAAAAAAATTCAAACTTATCCCTAAAATTTAAACTCCCCTACTCGATTATTAACGAAATTTGATTTACACAAGGTTTTGAAATGCGTAAGGTGTAAATCTAAGTCTCAAGCCTTAAAAGTCTAGCCGTGCTTAGGCGATGCCAATGTATGAAAAAGCATTTCCACATTTATTATATAGCACAATAATAACTATCCATACAAAGTTAACTAACAATTACATTTAGCTACTATAATAATATTTATTTGCTCATACATACAGTTAGGTAACAAATATATACTTATAAGTATAGTCAAAATACTTAAACCTTGCATGACTTCATAGTTTGAGTTTTGGGGTATTATAACTTGTAAATGAAGCGTTTTATCCCTTAAGCCTAGACGGTGCCTTTAATGCCTTTTGAACACTTACATCATTAAACTAAACAAGTTAATGTACCCATATGCCCCCACAGATGTGGCATAATAACCACCAAGGTTCACGGGCATCGTCACAAGCACGAAAAAATTGTACGTGCAGACAAATATACTATTCAAGGGCTTGGATTGGAACCACATAAACTCTATTTTCCTTTTCTTCTTTTTTCTGTTCCCCCCTTTTTTTTATTTCCCAAAAAAATAAATAATAATAATTGGGTCAAGGTACACAACAAGTTTGACTTAATGGTGAACACGAGTCAAATCTGAATATTGTCAGTCTTTTTAAACAGACCACTAATATTTTAATATATGACTAATTCTTTGAACTGAATTTTAGAACCAACCCCAAAAAGTTCAAAAGCAATTCCCAACGATGGTTCAGTTTAAAGAGTCATTTAAATAAAATAATTTGAATATATATTTTGTGTTCTTCAAAGATTTTGGGATAAAAAATTTATTTGTAATAGGATACATGTGGGTCCATATTTCTATACCATCTTTTGTAATTACCACGAGACCAGAAATGAGAAATCTGAAAGCTATTATTTAAAAATAAACAAACAAACATATTTTATTATATATCAAATCTACAAGTAATCATATTCTATAATGACGACGATTCTAAATCAACTATTGCAATAATAAAGTATCTTTAAATAACGTCATCTCATGAAAGAAACAAAACTAAACTAAAAAGAAGCAATATAAATTTAAAAAAAAAAAAAAAAAAAAAAAAAAAACCCAAGATTTTCCAATGAGTATTGGGTTGGACCAAGGTCTTATCTGTCAATTGTCGCCTACTTTAAAACCCCCTGGCCCCAACTCCCAACCACCACAACACTATCACCGCGCGTTCCCGCCACGCGCCCTTGTTTGGTACTTAGGTCTGGCCCGCAATATCTCAAACTCCCGGAGGTTTGAAATACCAATCTAAATATTTAAACACCAAATATTTATTTATTTTAAAATTTAAAAATTAATTATATAAAAAATAGTAATTAATTCTAAATTATATAACTAACAAAATTTTTAATATTCTTAAAAATCTGAAGAACATAAGACTATGTTTAGTCTAGGCTTTCGATGACGGAATGGAAATTTCGTACTACTAGCCTTATAATCATATTTTTAATCTTATAATTATTATATTTAAAGAATTAAATTTGACTGATAATAAAACACCATTAACTTTTCATAAATATTTTGACATCTAAAGTAAAATCGTAAATGATTCTAAATTTTACACCAAATAAAAATTCTTACTACTCACACAAAATTCTAAACGCTCAAGATTTGAAATACCAAAATTCATAATTCCAACGAAACCTAATCCAAAAGATTACGAATTAAGGATTTAGAATTTCAACTAATGATAATTCAAACGAACTTTTAACAATTACTGACATGGGAAGGGTACTCTTTCCTTCACGAGAGAGATTCACCTCGGGAGGTTTTAATGAGGCCTAAACAAATGATTTTAGTCAAAGAATGGATGTTGGTTTTCTCATTTTTTAATAATATTTTCACACTTTATTAAAAAAAACGAACCTTTAACAGTTCGATTAATATACTGTATAAATCTAGTTTCTCACCTTCTAAAACACCAAATAAAAGATCCAAAATATTATGATTTATAAGGTTTAATATTTTTTTCAATTCACAATAGTTGTTATTTTGAAAATTATTTATAAAAATTAAATAGCAAAATTATAACAATCTTCTCATTTTTCAAGAAAGGCACTGGTATGCAACGAAATGAGTAAAATAAACATTGAAAATATATAAGAAAATTGTTTTGAGATTGTAGAACATTAAATACTGTGAAGATACAAAGGAACCGAAATTATTTTACACGTATATAGAATGTGCATTTTCTTGGGAGACTTCAATTTCATAAATAAAATACTGAAATCGAGAATTTTTAAATATTAGTAATAGGCATTTTTTACAAATTATAAATACTTTTTTCTTGAAATACGAATATATTAATACGCGTATGTGACCGAAATTACAATTTAACCCCTCTTATAAACGCAGACAATAAATGCTCCAACTTTAGCTTCATTCATTCACTCACATAAAAAATGCTTCAAACCCAAAAAATCATTTCAATTCAATTTTCTCAGCTCCACTTGCTATAATGAGACATGGGCAAGGCCAGTAAGTGGTTCCGCTCGCTTCTGAGCTCCAAGAGGTCGCCGGAGAAGGAGAAGAGCAGCAAGTGGTCGCTCGCGAGCTCCGGCGATAATTCCGGCAAGCTCCGGAGTCATGCCGGGGACCCTCTGGCGAGCCCGTACGGCGAGGGGATCGATGCGAACAAGCACGCGATAGCGGTGGCCGCCGCCACGGCGGCGGTGGCGGAGGCGGCTCTGGCGGCGGCGCAGGCCGCGGCGGAGGTGGTTCGATTGACTAGCGGCGGAGGTCGGAGCGGGAGGGGTGCGCCGGATGTTGGCGGCGATCGGCGGACGGTTGTGGCGGCGGTGAAGATTCAGGCTGCTTTTCGAGCTTATTTGGTTCGTAATTTATTTTTATTTATTTATTTATTTGATTTTTTTAATAAATAATCTTTTTTTTTTTTATATTGGGATACTTAATACTTAAAAAGATTACTATTACTTTGATTTGATCTAATTATGAAAAGAATCTAATTACAATTTAAATATTTAATGTATTTTTGTTTCTAAAATTAATATGTGTACTATGTTTAAATTTGAAAATAAGTCTAGAGTAATTAATGAGTTTTTGACTTATAGCCACTGAAATTCACTACAGTTAAGTTTGGCAACCTAAAGCATTTATTTATCCTTTAGGATGAGATCCCATCTTTTGTTTCTTTGGATCATATGGTTGAAAGTCATTTTCTTGTTTATCTAATTTTGATAAATTCCAGTGTGTTTTTTGTCACTAGTTTTGATCACATATGGAGACAATATATGTCCTTATTACTATACCCCTCTAATTAAAAAAAAAAATATAATAAAAAAATAGTAGATTTTTGGGGAAAATAATAGTTGATGTTCAAAGGTCATGTTGAGGTAGTGGGGAGAGACTGAGAGTGGGACTCAAAGTCCACCAAAGCTAGTGGCTTAGACACCTCACGATCACCGTGAATTGACTATTTTGTCCTTTTAACAGATGGGGTGTAAAGCAATTTGTACTATCTTCTGGGTTGTAAAGGATATATCCTTTTCTTGATGCCCTTTTTTTCGGTCTTTTATTATTGTGTAAAGTAAAAGGGATTAATCATATGCTGATGTAAATGTCTTTTTATTCCAGATAGACCGTTGGGATAATATTAAATTAGGCTTAAGGGTTAATTACCGAAATACCCTTCAGGTTCAGCTGAATTGAGCTTAATTTCAAAAAGGTGCCATTTTTAACCACGGGATAGAAAGCCCTTGCCATCAAAATTGGCTGAAATTTCAAAATCCCAAAATTTGAGGTTACACGTATCCTTAATTTGCCGCAATTGTTTAATTGTTGGACTAATTGTCACATCTTAATGTCTGTCTGGACTAATTGTCACATCTTAATGCCTGTTTGGATTAGCATTCGTTGTGATTTTTAATCCTGATATAGAATTCTATAAGAATTCTTGTTTGATATAGGATTCACAATCCTTTACTGTTTGATATAGATATTAAATAATGTCTGAAAAGTGAATGATATTGTATTTAATAGTATTTAATTTTCTAGTTATAAGAAATTGTTGGTTGAGTATTTGATTTTTAAGTTTCAAAACAAACGAGTATTCGGTATTTTGAACCCCACATCAAACTGGCCCTAAAGAAGTTAGTACACCAACTTTGCATTTCAACTTAGGGTCAGTTTGGTTGATCTGACTACTAGGCAAAAGAGACTCTCGAGCCTTTCTGGAACCCTAGGTGGGGATTCCCGGAGTTTGTTGCTAACAGATAGTTGATAGTTGATTCTAAATTCTTGTTTGGTAAATTAGATACCAATTTACCACTATAAACATGATGAAAATATATAAGAACATTGTACATAAAATAAGAAAATAATGATAAGAAAAACAATAAATAGATTTACTAAGACTATATACATATATAATAAGAAAAATATGATAATTTTTAAAAATAATAACAACTCAAGATTTCCTTAAAACTTAAATAATAAAAAATAATATAATAATGATTAAAAAAAAGTTATAATATCAAATAAAGTTTTGAAAACCATATGCATAAAAATTAAGCAAATGTAAATATAAATTAAAAAAAAAGTTTTTTTTTTCCTTTTTTCGCGAACAATATTTACATAAATTGTAGAAATTATGTGAGTACAACTCATAAAATATTTTACTTGAGAAAACAATAAAAACTGATTTTTTCCCCTCAATCAGCTAAGAAAACCTCGTTACGGGCTGAACCTTGTTGCCAACAAGGCTTGCCCGTTGGATGTCAAATCGGAGCCAAAAGGGCCCTGATGATGATCAACTACGATTGTAGTTTTTTCCCGACAAGAGCATTTTAGGCATCTGATTAGGAGTTTTTACCAAAAAAAATACATGACCTTATTTGTGATGAATAAGCTATAAGGGTCCGCTAAATTTAATTTAGCTTTTAGTTCTTTTTTTTTTTCTTCCATCAACACTACCAACTTTTGATTCTCTACTATTTCTAAAAGTAAAAGTTTTTGCAAACACTCCCTAAATTTGTTAGCCCGGAAAAATATTTGTCATGTGATAGTAACAAGAAAGTATGATTGTTACCCACACCGTGTTTTGTAGGCAAGAAGGGCACTAAAGGCCCTTAAGGGACTCGTTAAGCTTCAAGCCCTTGTAAGAGGCCATATTGTCCGGAAGCAAAGCGCCGATATGCTCCGACGCATGCAAGCAATGGCCAGAATCCAGGCCCGAGCCTCTGCACACCGATCGTACCCACCCGAGTCGCCCTATGCCAAAACCAAGTTCTCCAATTCCCATCACCCGGTGAGTGTAACTATTCTTTCACTGAATTGATTGTAAATGTCGTTTTATTAAGTAAATAAATAGAAATCCACTCTATATTTTCTTTAATATTTATTTTTTCGTACTTGTGTGTGTGTGCCCGTTTACTTGCAGAGCTTCGCAAATCCCAGAAAGTATGAAGAGAGGCCAAATCCTGGCATAAATGGTGGATCTCTATTTAAGGTGACTTACTCGAGTTTATGTCGTTGGACAGAAATAATTAATGCAAAAAAAAAAAAAATCTCGGTTTTTCGCGTCATGCATTCGTTGTGATCTGTTTCACAAGAAAATCTGGATTACATAATGGATTAACCCTACTAAAGATATTTACACCTAGTGTGTTAGTGGGTTTACGGAAATTGCGAACATCATCGAATATTTTTATATATACCCCTCAATTTTCTAAATATTACAAATAACCACATATTTTCATCTCATATTTTCTATATAACCTTCAAACTTTCTAAGAATTACAATTGAGAGGTGTAATTGTAATATGTTTAATGACCTCAACGAAGTCAGTCAGGTCAACTTACGATGAGTAAAATATAAGCGAACCTCAAGGGTATTTTTGTAATTATCCTTTCTATTTGTATAAAATTTGACATGTCCTACGAAAATGCAGCCAAATCACCCGAGATCGCGCACCGGCCTTAGCGCCACTAAGGAAAGCTCCCAGATCGCGTCGAGATGGCTAAACCATTGGATGGAACAATGCGCGTGGGAAAAGCTTCGCGACGACGATCGAAGCGACAAGATCCTCGAAATCGACACGTGGAATCCTCACCCGAACAGCAACAACAAGACCCGAAACGACAAAACTACCCCCACCTCCCACTACTTCTCCGCGTGGAACGAAACGGGCCCCGCGCCGAGGCTCCCCTCCAATCTCCACAGACCGAACCCTAGCGTATCCTCCGAGGACGACCAGATCCCCGCACGCACGGCGGATAACAGCCCGAGGTTGCACTCGGCTTCCTGTAGGCCGGCGACGACGGGCAGTAATAACAACCCGAGGGGCCCGTCGTCGTTGTTCGCGCCCGCGAGGAGCGAGTGTTCTAGAAGCTTGTTCGGCGAATACATCGGCCACCCGGGTTACATGGCGAACACCGAGTCGTCCCGGGCCAAGGTCAGGTCGCACAGCGCTCCGAAGCAGAGGGTGGAGGAGCTCGGGCTGGGCGGGCCGTATGGCGGTGGGGATTTTTGGGAATATGCGGACACTGCCTCGGAGAGGGGCTCGTTTTTGGCGGGAAACCATAGGGCGGGTAATTATCGGTACTCGCGGTCAAGTGAAGAGGCAAGGGACGGCCCGACCCGCGATGCGAGTGTCGGGTTTTAGTTCGATATAACGGCCGTAGGATCTAGGCATCGTATAAATTGGTCGGTCGAGAAGTTTTTTTTTTTAATTTAAGTTTTTTTTTTTTAAAAGTGTGTTGTGTGATAATCAATTGTGTGTGCAAAGATGTTTGATGATATAAATCGAGTAGCTGCGTATTTAGTATAATTTTCCTGTGTGTTGTATGTATATTTGACCTAATAATCGATTTCGTAAAACATTGAATTAATTGATTGATTGTAATTGTAAAACACTAAATGTTAAAGATTTGAATCGAATGCATTTTTTGACCTAATAATCGTTTGAGTTCGTGCACTTTATTTTCATTATTATATTTAACGAATTTCGAGCGATGAATTTAATTTAATTAGTTCACTATTTACCTAAACTTTTATTATATTAATTAATTATTATTTTTTCATAAGAAAAAGATCTTTACATTGACGCTCAAAAAAGTCATACTTTGGTCAACCATCATCATGTTATAGATCTCATCTCCCTTCCAGCTCGGTGTATTGGTCGATGCTGCACCAGATCATAACCCAAATTAAATTAATAAATCGCCGATATAATTTCTAGAGAGAGAGAGTGAGAGATAAATTGGGGAATTTGAAATTAATTTGATGCATTACTATTCGCAATCGGTGTTGGGATCGATGGTGAATCCCAGCGAGACTCCGCAGAAGCCAGGCACGGTGGCGATGGCGGTGGCGTTGGAGCTGTAGTTGGCGATCAGATCCATCACGCAGCGGCACACGGCGCGGCGGTTGTCGCCGGAGTCCGCCAGGTTGTTGAGGCTCGTCATCGCCACGCAGCAGGGGGACCCCGGGATCGGGTCGGGCGACCCGTACGTCACGAAGCTGGAGCAGGCGGAGACCAGCGCCGTTACGGTGCCGCAGTCGTCGGCGGCGGACGCGGAGGATCGCGAGAGGAGAATCGCCGCCGTCACCCCGGCAATGAAAGCGGCGGTGAGGTAGCTGATTCTCACCATTCTGTGACATTCCTCGTACATTATTTTATTTTACTTTTTGTTTTTTTTTCTTTTTTAATATTTATTTTATTTCTGAAATGTATGGGTTGGATTGGTTATAATGTGGTGTTATTTGATTTGGTTTGGTTTGGTTTTGGTGCCAGTGCGAGTAGTGTGCAATTTTCATCAAATTTGCATGAGTATTAACCGGTTAATTTGCATGATTGGATAAATTATTGCATCATAAAATTAGGAATTTAGTTAAGCAATTGGGCAAATTGTTTAAAAAATAATAAAAAAAAAAGTTGAAAAAAAAAAGACAAGGATTGGAAGAAATTTCTTTATGTGAATATTTGTTTAAAATTCACGTTACGTCCAAAGTATATTGTTACATTTGTATTAATTGGTAAAATTTCTAGAATTGTTGTAATTTTCTTCTGCATTATATGTAATTAATTTGAGAGAAAGGGGAAGAGAATGTCCGAGGAAGAAGATAGAAATATGGATGTAATTCTTGATTATTCATTTTGCTGCTTCTTCTCGTACATAATTACCAAAAGGGGATCAAAAGCATCCAAGCTTGATCCACCCTTTAAGGAATCATAACCAATTAAAACATGACACTTGTACAACTAGAATTAAAGGGGTATTAATGTCATAATGCACTAATGCTAATATAAGTCCATTTGTCAAGAATTATTATCCGGCCCATTGTTCATTCCTTGCACTAGCCCAATGCGCGCTTCGTCAATTGGTGTACCCCGGCCATCTGCCTTGGCCTGCTCCGATTCACAACCTATGGCCATCATCTCTTCGCCTTTCGATTTGACCTCACAATATCCCAACCCTAATTTCTCCCCGTTTTCTTCCCGCGAAAACGAAATCCCAAAATTCATGATAATACCTTTCCAATTTTGAGATCCTTGTCCCAAAGGATGGAACTTTGGGAATTTCTTGCGCAGATACCTCCCATCTTCCCAGGTTAAGTTCCCCTCCCCACTGTTGCACCATTTAATTAGAAATTGTTGCACTGTCTCTTTTTTTCTTCGCATTAATCGCTGACCAATTGATTCTTCAGGGTGAATCAGAAAATCTCCACTTTCGCTTGTGTCCGGGAGTTCAGAGCATGGATTGGAAGTACGGTGGGGCTGAGCTTCCTTTTCAGAAGAGACACGTGGAAAACCGGATGGATCTTGGCACTTTCTGGCAATTTCAAACGGTAAGCTACTTCTCCAACTCTCTCTAGGACCTGGAATGGTCCATAGAATTTTGCTGAAAATTTTAAGTGTTTTCGGAGTACAACTGAGTTTTGCCTAAAGGGTTGGAGTTTTAAATATACCCAGTCTCCAATCTCAAAATGCCTCTCTTTTCTCCCTTTGTCTGCAAAAAACTTCATACGTTGTTGGGCTTGCTGTAGGTTTTGTTTGAGGTCTTGAATTTGCTTCTGTCATTCTTTATAAAACTCTGTTGTGTCTTGGTTTTGTGTAACAATGTGTGTCTCCAAAAATGTAGATGGGGGTTGGTAGCCATATAGGGCATGAGATGGGGTAGTCTTGAGGCTGGTGTGGTAGTTAGCATTATACCAATTTTCTGCCAAGGGTAACCACTTAGTCCAGGTTCTAGGATTCTGTTGAACCATACACCTGAGATAGTTTTCCAAACACTGATTCACTCTTTCTGTCTGTCTATTTGGTTGGGGATGATAGGCTGGGGTGAAATCTAACTGAGTGCCAGAAATTCTAAAGAACTCTCTCCAAATTGCACTGATGAACACCTTATCCCTGTATATGGAATGGTAGTCCAAGTAGTTTATAGATGAAATCCAAGAACAACCTAGCCACAGTTGTAGCTGTGAAAGGGTGAGATAGTGTTAGGAAATGGACATACTTAGTGAACCTGTCCACCACCACTAGGATTACATCTTTCCCAAATGACTTAGGTAACCTTTCCACAAAGTCCATAGAAATGTGAGTCATGCTTGATGGGGAATGGGTAGGGGTTGTAGTAGGCCAGGGTAGGCACCCCCTCAGACTTGCTCCTAGCACACACATCATAGTGCTTGACCCAAGTCTCAACTTCTTTTTTCAGCTGGGGCGATTCATACATTTTTGTTACGAATCTGTACATAATCGAGTCTTATTTTAGTCTTTTTATTATCTTTTTCGGGTTAAGACTAGGATGATTTGCATCGTTTTACACCTTTTGTCTCCTTACTTAACTTTCCGACTGATTGATCGCTAATCGGTCCAAATGAGAGTAATTCTGTGTTTTTCTCATACAGGTAGAGCGTCCGGCGGATCCAAGGCATAAAGATAGAAGGAGAGACGCTCAAAAGTAGCCATAAGGACAATAACCGATCGGACAATGCATGTTTCCGATCGGACTAATTGATGACGAAGCACACCGGCCGAACGAACCAGCGCACCGATCGAAGCAGCGGACTGTGGCATTTGTCCGATCGGACAAGAACGTTACGCATGCACATTTCTGGAATTTTCAGTTACGAAACGGCTGGAAACGTTTTAAAAACAGCAGAAGCGGCTAGGGTTGAGATTATTCAGCCTTGGAGACCTTTTGGGGGCTGGAACAAAGTTAGAGAACCCACAAAACACCCAAAGGTTGAGAGATTTGACACATCTCTCATACCTCTAGCATAAAACCGTTCGATACCGTATCAAGGTGCATTTCACGGAAGCCGACGTTCGACGCGAGGATTCTGGGTTCTTGACAAGCCTCAGGATTCTACTCGATTCTTGGAGTGCACTCGCTCGTCGTCATCATTCGTTGAAAGTAGTTCAACGATTAGTAATCTCTAAACTCGTCTTTTGATATGATGATTTTGAAAGTGATTTGGTTTGATATTGGATATGAACAGTTGATGGTATATTAGATAATATCATGTTAGTGGATTGTTAAGGTTTTGGTGAGTTGGATTCACACCTTTGTGTTTTGGATTATTGATTTTGGTTGAACCGATGATTTTGGATTGAGAATGGAATTATGGTTGGTTTAGTTATATTTTGCGAAGCATTTAGTATTTAAATTATTATAACTCTTGTTGCGCATTCGAGATAACTTCTGAAGTAGTATTATGATTAAATTGTTATTGATCCTTGATTTTTGAAGATCTTAGATTGTTAGTTGGTATTGTTAGAATATTCAAGATGGGATACAATTGCTAGTATGATGTGTAGTATTCCGTATTTGTTTTGCAATAGTCGCTTTTCCCACGACTTGTCGAGAGGTTGACACCCTCGAGGCAAGGGAGTTTTTGTTTTCAAAACGATTGATTTCGAATCTTTTTCAAAACCCCATTTGACCGTGTGTTTAGATAAATTTGTGATACTAGTATAATAAACATCGTTAAAATTCGATTCCCATTCCTCAGAGATCGACCCGAGTTAACTCACTAGTCTACAAGTGACCCCATTCTCTTGCAGGCGAACTTAAACCCTTTTCAAACGTAGACGCGTACTGGTTAACCAGTAATTAATTTTGAAAGGAACAAAAAAAAGTTCGGCTCAAAATTTGACGTTGTTGCTGGGGAATGGTAAAGGTGTTAAATATTTTTATTTGTGTTATTGTTTATGTGTCGTTAATTGTATAATGTTTATGGTTTGCCACTTGATGCGGTGATTGTTTGTTGTTGATGCAAGGTCGACGAAGCCTTAGAGGAGATCTGACCCCATTCATCAATAACATCGAACGTGTGTCGAGACCGAGACAACTATTTCCTTCGACCGAAGGGAATCTTTTGGAAGCAAGTTCAACCAACATGACAGAGAATCTACCTCTTGGAGGGCGAGGAGGAGTGAATGGTGGACGAGGGAGGGGACGAAACACCCAAACCCCTCCTCGCGATTATCCATACGGCGTGCCACCCATTGACGATGTGCATGTACAAGAGCAAACAGATAATAACAAAGACGAAGAGCCAAGAAATCCACCTCTACTCCATAACGAAGAACCAAGAGAGCCAAACTAAGTAAACAACGGGGAGCACCAACCGAGGGGCGATCATCAAATCATGATGCAAGAGAGCCCTACTTTCCAACAACCTCCTCAACGATTTCGGAACCGTAAAGAGGCTCGAGCTTACAACACTCGAGCAAATAGAGAGTTCGAGCACAACAATGGTGGTCAAGGCGGGCCCGAGCCCCAAAACAACCAACGAAACCACCAAAGGCACGAGGATTTCGAACAAGAACGGAACCACAATCAAAATAGAAGGGAGGGACGTCCGTTCAATGCTTAGGAAAGGGAGAACTTTCGAAACGATAGATATGATGATCGAGGTAATTATGAGGAGGAACATGACTATGGGTATTACGAGGAGTATGGAGAGGAAAGAAACTTTAGCGCACAAGCTAACTTCGGAGGAAGAAGAGGGCGCCGATACCCTAATGAACGTCGTCAAGGAGATCTCCTCTTCCCAACGATTGGATCATACAGTAGTGCAATAGTCTTAGGCCCCGCGACAAGAGACTATGATTTGAAAGCGGGCAGCGTAAACCAACTTCCTACTTTTCACGGCATGCCCAATGAAGATCCACTGAACTTCATTCGGGAATTTTACCTCGTGGTGGGCAGAATTCTGCATCTTGGACTACATGAGGATCAATTGAGGATAAAATGCTTTCCTACAACTTTGAAGGACAAGGCAAAGCATTGGCTTTTGTCGTTGCAACCCAATTCATTGACTAATTGGGAGATGGTGTATAAAAAGTTTGTGAGTAGATTCTACTCTGCTCAAACAACTGCCAAATTGCGAAGAGAGATCACAAACTTCGAACAAATGGAGGGAGAATCGTTCTACGATGCATGAGAACGATATAAAGGGCTCTTACAAAAATGTCCACACCATAACAATAGCGCCGAGATGGTAAATAATCACTTCCATGAAGGACTATTTCCGGTGTACAAACAGCAAGTAGAAGTGAAGGCGGGAGATTTTGGAGAATTGACTGCTACGGAGGCTTGAGATTTGTTCGAACATATGAGCGAAAAATCGCAGCAGACGAGTTTTCGACCGAGGAAATACAAAGTCCCAACAATCCAAATCGAAGAGCTGACAAAGCAAGTCGCACTATTAACGAGTAAAATGAAGGGAGAGGAGGAACCTTCGACACCTCTACCTAAGATGTGCGGAAAATGTGGAGCAGTGGGACATGAAATGGACACTTGTAACGTGGTGTTCGACGACGAAGAGGAAGGGGAGGTGAATGTCGTCCAAAATTATCAACCCAATAACAAGTATGGGAAGAAATTTACTGGACAGTACAACTAAAGTTCGAGTTACGTTCCAAAGAGCTCAAGTTACATGCCCAACTCCAAGCAACCGGACTCACGACCACTTCCGAATAAGAGCCAAGGAGAATCGAGTGGCCATAACTCTTATCAAAATAAGGGGCAAGGCAACTACTCTCAACACCCTCCGCAACAATATCAAGCACCACAGCAACCATACCAACAAGCGCCACAGCCGCAATACCAACAAATTCCACAACAACAATATCCACAAGTGCCGCAACAGCAGCAAATGCCACTTCCGATCAATCCCGACGACGAACTAAGACTATGTCATCAACAACTAGAGCATGAGACTCTACGTAATCGGGAGGAAATGCTCCGAACAATCGAGGAAGGCAAGCGAACAAGGAAGCAATTGGAGAAGTTGGAGATGATGATAGGGCAACTCTCAGCTTCTATGACAAAGACGGCAAGTGATCCGGGAAAGCTACCCAGCCAACCCGAACAATCTATGGCGGTGCATGTGCTACGTGGCGGAAAGGAAGTCGATAACGAAGTACGAGAAATCGAGAGAGAAGACTTTGAAATCGAGCAGGTTGTGGATGAGCGAGATGAAGGAGAGCCAAGTTCAAACGGTGAAGAAGGAACAGTGGAGATAATTCACAAGTCACGCAACCCATATGTTCCAGGATCATTGACGGGAGCTTGTCAACCAAAACGTGTCGAAGCAAATCAGAAGTGCGCAGCCAAGGACTTGACCGATCGGACTGGAGAACAGTGGACTCCTTCCGGTCGAAACGATCCAGGGAGCGATCGGAATAAAGAAAAGTGCACATCTTCCGATCGGAACATCTCGGAATCCGATCGGAGTAGAGGACAAGAGGCTTCTTCCGATCGGTCAAAGCAGACTGACCGACCGGACAAGAGGGTTGACGAAGAACAAAGACCACAACGAGTGATAAGGGATGCCGTGCCATTTCCCAATCGTCTCAAACCAGCAAAGGAGAGCAAAAAGTTCATGGAACTTTATAACATGCTGAAAGGCGTGAACGTGAATCTCCCACTTTTCGACGTGATCAAGGCAATGCCGGCCTACGTCAAGTTTTTCAAAGAACTTGCAATAAAAGAAAGGAGGATGGAAGGGAATGAACGAGTTATATTATCCAAGGAAGTAAGTACGGTATACCATCAACCACTACCACCGAAGGCAAGAGACCCAGGGAGCTTCTGCATTACGATAACCCTTGGGGATGGACAAAAAGCTCGCGGGATGCTTGACTTGGGAGCGGGGATCAATTTGATGCCCTACGCCCTGTACAAGCAATTCAACCTCGGGAGAATGAAGCCAATGAGCTTACGGCTTCAATTGGCAGATCGTTCATTACGATACCCCTTAGGAGTGGTTGAGGATGTCCTAGTGGAGGTTGGATCGTTGGTAGTACCCGTGGACTTTGTAATACTGGATGTTGGAGAAGTAGATGCGGCAAGCAAGGAGCACACCATTTTATTGGGCAGACCCTTCATGGCAACATCGCACACTTTAATCGACGTGGGATGAGGGAAGATGACACTCTCCGTATTTGGGGAATCCGTGATGTTCTCGCTCAAAGACATCCAAAATATTCCATCACCCATGATTGATCCCGATTGTTCTTACCTTGATTCGGTGGACCAATGCGTGAGCGAATTGTTTGGCGTTATACCAATAGAAGACTTTGACGTCGTGGATGACGAAATTAATTTCAACGGGGAGGGGTGGTCACTCTTTTCGAAATTAACGAAGAGCCCATGATCGAGTCGCCCATTGCACCAACTTTGGAGCCCAAGATGGATCTGAAACCGCTTCCAAGCCACCTCAAATACGTGTTTCTCTAATCCAACGAGAGGAAACCCGTAATCATTTTTGCGGAATTGGCTGAACATGAAGAAAGAGAACTGATCGAGGTTCTCAAGAAATACAAGCAAGCGATAGGGTGGAGTATCGGTGACATAAAAGGGATAAGTCCGGTCACGTGCATGCACCGGATCGACCTAGAGGAAGGAGCAAAACCGGTACGAGAAGGGCAAAGACGTTTGAACCCCACGCTAAAAGAAGTCGTCAAGAAGGAGATCTTTAAGCTAATCGAAGAAGGGATTATATATCCCGTATCTGACAGCGAGTGGGTGAGTCCCGTGCACGTTGTCCCAAAGAAAGGGGGCATCACGTTCGTGGAAAATGAAAAGGGAGAAATCGTCCCAACACGCTTAACCACCGGGTGGCGTATGTGCATTGACTATCGCAAGCTCAACGCGGTGACGAGGAAAGACCACTTCCCACTCCCATTCATGGACCAATTACTCGACAAACTAGTAGGGCATGAGTACTATTGCTTTCTAGACGGACTTTCCGGGTACTACCAAATTGCAATAGCTCCAGAGGATCATAAAAAGACCACATTCGCGTGCCTCTTTGGCACGTTTGCTTACCGGAGAATGCCCTTTGGCTTGTGCAATGCCCCAACAACCTTTCAGAGATGCATGATCTCCATCTTCACCGAATTCATCGACGACTTCCTCGAAGTCTTTATGAATGACTTCTCGGTATTTGGCTCTTTCTTCTCTCATTGTTTGAAAAACTTAACAAAAGTACTTGAGCGTTGTGTCGAGTCATATTTAACTTTGAGTTAGGAGAAGTCAAATTTCATGGTGAAAAACGGGATTGTTTTGGGACATGTGGTGTCAAGTAAGGGGTTGGAAGTTGATAAAGCTAAAATCAACGTTATTGAAACTCTTCCACCCCCTAAAGATGTCAAAGGAGTTAGGAGCTTTTTGGGACATGCGGGCTTTTACAGGCGATTCATAAAAGATTTTTCAAAAATTTGTCGCCCATTATGTAAATTGCTTGGGAAAGATGTGCCTTTTGAACTTGATGGTGAGTGTCTTAGTGCTTTTAACATTTTAAAAGAAAATTTGACACAAGCACCAGTTGTAGTAGCACCGGATTGGTCTCTTACTTTTGAGATTATGTGTGATGCTTCAAACGAGGCAGTCGGGACAGTCTTGGGCCAACGAGTAGATAAAATGCTGAGGGTCGTTTACTATGCCAGCTATATGTTGAATATCGCCCAACGCAACTACACTACTACAGAACGAGAGCTATTTGTGGTTGTCTTCTCATTGGATAAGTTCCGTTCTTACATCGTCGGTTCCAAAGTCATCGTGCACACTAATCATGCAGCACTTCGTCATTTATTCGCCAAAATGCAAAACAAGCCCAGATTGATTCGTTGGATTCTTCTCTTGCAAGAATTCGACGTTGAAATTAAGGACAGAAAAGGGAGCGAAAATGTAGTTGATGATCACCTGTCCCGCATGCTAGTGGAAGGAGAGCCAAATAAAGTCGAGTTTGTAGATGATGTGTTCCCTTACGAAAGCGCACATGCCATCGAAGAAATCAACGAACCATGGTATGCTGATTTTGTGAATTTCCTTGTTTGTAAGATTATCCCTAACCATCTTTCTTCGCAAGAAAGAAAGAGATTTTTGTTTAAATGCAGGAGTTTCTTTTGGGACGATCCTTATCTTTACAAGCTTTGCAAGAATGGGCTTTTTCGGAGATGCATACCGGATGAAGAAAAGATAGGTGTGCTAAGATTCTGCCATGACGAGGGAGGACATTCGGAAGCCAGAAAACGGTCTTCAAGGTCCTCCAAGCCGGATTTTACTGGCCCTCACTTTTTGACGCACACCAATATTGCAAAACATGCGATAGATGCCAACGTTCGGGAGCAATAGGGAAAAAGGACAAGATGCCCTTGGTACCCAATCAAGTGATCGAGATCTTTGATATTTGGGGCATCGATTTCATGGGTCCTTTTCCGAGGAGTGGAGAGTACGAGTTCATACTCGTAGGAGTCGATTACGTATCAAAATGGGTTGAAGCAATTCCTACAAGAGAGCTAACTCCGAGATCGTCCTCAAATTCATCTAGGAGAACATCTTTAGCCGATTAGGAATGGCGAGAGCGATCATAAGCGATGGGGGTATCCACTTCTGCAATAGGGCCTTTAATCGACTGCTGAGCAAGTATGGGGTGCGTCAGAAGGTGGCAACCCCTTATCATCCACAAACCTCGGGGCAAGTAGAGACAAGCAACTGACAAATCAAGGGTATCTTAGAAAAAACCGTAAAACCGAACCGTAAGGACTGAGCAGCAAAGCTAATTGATGTACTGTGGGCTTACCGTACAGCCTACAAAATGGTGTAGGGCATGAGCCCGTTTCGGTTGGTTTATGGAAAAGCGTGCCACCTTCCCGTCGAGTTGGAGCATCGAGCGGAGTGGGCAATTCGCACATTGAACCTTGATTTGGATGAGGCCGGAGGATATAGGAAGCTTGAACTAAGCGATTGGAAGAAAATCGCAACGACTCATACGAGACGGCATGGCCGAGCAAGTGGAAAATGAAGGAAGCACATGACAAGAAACTCGTCCACAAAAGCTTGGAAGTCGGTAAGCTAGCTTTGCTTTTTAACTCTCGCTTCAAACTCTTCCTAGGGAAATTAAGATCAAAGTGGAGCGGTCCGTTCTTGATTACCGATATAAACAAATTTGGAGCCGTGACTTTTCTTGATGAGAAGAGCAACTCTACCTTCCAAGTCAACGGCCATCGTGTGAAAATGTATCACGGGGGACCAATTTCACAGAAAGATCATGAAGTGATGATACTCAACGATCCCCCTCAAACTCAAAACTAAAGCATGACTGAGGTACCTTCAAGCATAAGACGTAAAACGTTGCACTTCTTGGGAGGTAACCCAAGATTTTCTTTTCTATTTTTCTTCTTTCCTTTATGTATATATTTGTGTTTATTTGTTGGGTAGAGTATTTGGCAGGTGCCACTCCAAGTTGAACGAGCGAATCACAAATTTCCAGGACTTACCGATCGGTGACCTATAGACAACTGATCGGATTAATCCGTGTTGGGGTGTCCGATCGGACGAGTATTGACACCGATCGGACGGTCGCACGGGAGCCTATTTTAGGAAAGATAACATCATGCAAAGGAAGCTAAATGGGTAAGATATTTTGACAATATCTTCTGAGGTAAGAAGGATCTTTAATTTTGGGGGGGTTGGTTTTATTAAGGTTAAGTGAATATTTTCTTTCCCCTCCTCTTGATATGATTCGATTCTAAAAATCCTTTAACCTACCTCCTCAAACCCTATATAAAGCCCATCCCCTGGACCTTTTATTCCACACCAACCTCCCTTCTCCTCTTTGGTATTTGCGAGCATTGACCAACACCCAACACCACGAAACACCATAATAACAATGCTTATGGTTGGGTGTCGAGGGAAAAGTGCGAGGATACGATCGAGAAGCTTGAGGAAGAAGTGGAAGAATATCGTCAAACGGTCCATAAACTACAGACTGATTTCCATGAATTCCTTACTGAAGAAGCTGCTTTAACCAGGAACATTGAGCGCCTCCACGGCATCCTGGACGAGGCGGACACCGAGATAATACGTCTGAAGGGGAAGATCATTGAACTTGAGGAACAGGTTAAGGAATTGTACGAGCTGGCATTCGGACACATCCCACCGCCTAACTAGTCCGATAGGCTTTTGATTGCGAGAGATCAGTTTTATGAATGAATGATGTTGGGATTAAATTATTGTCATAAATAAACGAGCATGTTTGCTCGAATTATTGAATATATAATTTATTATGTGGGTTGAGTTGCTCATACCTGATTTTCGTCTTTGAATTCTTGCAGGGCATCGCAATAATAATAGTTATAATAATAATAATAATAATAATAATAATAATAATAATAATAATAATAATAATAATATATATATAATAAACAAAATCGACGCACAGTGCAGACTGGTCGGTCAAGGGTCTAGACCGATCGCACAGAGCCCACTGGACTGCAGTCCGATCGGACCACGACACTGACCGATCGGATGACTGCCAGTTTATAAAACTGCAGTCGGCCCGATTCACAGATTTTATTTTAAAACCCTCAATTTCTCTCCTTTGCAGTGCTTAATTCCCAAAATCGCTATACCACGATTCACCAATCAGCAAATCAACACCAACAACGAGTCCGATCAAAGACTAAACACACCAAATCACATCCGTCCAGAGAATTCAAGGATTCAAGCACGTACTTGAACACAACAAACCGAACTTCACCTCTACCTCCAAACTCGGTAACTCCAAGGTATAATGGCTGAAACTCGAACTCAATAACTGCTTGGAGAGTTGAATTGCAGGTGTAGTCGTAATTGGAGTTGGGTTGTACGGATTGAGGTTGAATTTGGTTGAGTTTTTGAGGGGCACGTTAAGTGTTCGACAAAAATCCCGTGAGAATGTTTGCGGCATCTTTTGAGTTTTTGAATCAGCCATGACATCGTCATCTCGAACAAGACGTTGAAAAACCTCGAGCCAAGTGCCGAGCAACACCCAGGGTGGGTTGGCCCTCTTCGACCTCAAGGACGAGCGTGAAATTACGCTTTACAAATCCTTGATAAAAAGGGACGTCTACCACCCCCGTTTCATCAACCTTGAATCCTGGGAGGAAAAGGCCAACACGGGGGATAAAACGGCGGAAAAGTTCATCAAAGGCATCGAAGCCCTCCAACTAATCAAGTGGGCTGGTGTTAACCAACCCGGGCATCGCACCCTTATGCTTGAGTTCTTTACGACGTTTCAAACATTGGCCGATGGGAGTTTCGAGTGTCATTTCCGAAACCAAACATTCCACATTTTGCGATCTCGATGAAATTTTTGGGGTCGATAGCTGGAAAAACCCAAGACCGGGATTCGAAATCGACGAATACAACAAAAATGATTGGTGGAACAAACTCTCGGGAGCACCACCGGAACCTGGATGTCATTTCAATTCGACATCTTTGCGATCCAATGCCGTCTATCTTACATACAAGTTCTTCATGCAAGTCTTCTTGGGTAAGGAAGACGCCACAAGAATTTCTTCCTCCGAGTTGAGAGCGTTGTGGATTGCGTACCATCTCGGAAATGCAAAAATTTATCCACTCTTGATTACTTCAATCGAGAACGTTCAACAAGTGAGGGAGAAGAAAACGGCAAAGCTCACTCTAGGAGCCTTTATCACCGAGCTCTCACGCCATCACAGTTGTGACCCATATGATGGCGACGTCGTGTATCTTAGCGTAGCAATGCTGGTCGAAAGTCGGATGAGTAATGGGCGGAACGTCGCTATTCCGACATTCATGTCGCACATGGCAAGGGTGAGAGCCGAGGCGATCGAGGATTCTAACAACGACGATGGCGACGATGATGATGATGAAGACGAGGATGAGGAAGATAATGACGAGGAGAATGAGGAGGACAACGGGGAGGAGACCATGAACAAGGACAATGGAGGAAATGGGAACACTGGTTCCCGAACTTACGATTATGATGACTATGGAGACGACGTTTATTTCTCAGACGAGCAATGGCAGCAGCAGCAGTAGGATTTCCAAGGGCGAATGATGGCCCAAATGGGGGAATTGCGCATCCATCAAGAGGAGCACGCGAGGAACGCTCGACAGGACACCTGGGTGGCGCGAGAGGAAGCTCGAGAGGAGGCTCGTTACTTCTGGAGCACGTTGACGAATTTGGGCAATAACTGAGCGGAAACTTCTCAGCATCTTGCCCGATTGTCCGGAAGCGTTGAGGCAAATCATGGATACCTCGTTCAAATTGACGAGCGCCTCTCCCGTCTCGAGCACCACTACCCACCTCCACCTCCGGACGACATGGACCAGTAGGCGGGCCCATGCCCCATCTATATCACCAAACTATCCAACTTTTTATTTTCTTTCTAGACTTTTTCCTATTTTATTCGGATTTATTATGTATTATTATTTCTTTTATGTCGTGATGGGATGACTGCGGTTAACTCGTGGTTTGTTCATTTGCATGTATTGGTTCTTGGCACTTTTTAATTCCCTATGTTCATGTTAGTGTTTTAGCAACCAGGAGATTGCTGAATTTTCTTAATAGGGGTAGGGAACGGGACCGTCCGGTCGGTGACACAGAGGCGACCGATCGGACAATGCCACTGGACTCCAGTCCGATCGGTCTAGCTCTATGACCGGTCGGACAATTGCACAGTCCTCGAGTAATCTTTTAGAGTCCTTTGCATGTTTAGTTCAAACCATTTTTAAGTAACATAGTCACATTTTCGTAACAAATGCTAGTAAACTAATTGATTACGTCAACTTTTGTGAATATTTGCTCATGCTTATTTGTGCTTGTACTGGCGTGCTTGTCGGAATCATGTAGTATGTGATATAATGTTAGAGTCTTTCGAGCTTGTTTAAGTGCAAAATTTTCAAAACTACTTATATATATTTAAAACAACACTTGGTTGTTCCAATTCTGCAAAACTTCAAAAACTCGATCACCTTGTTTTCAAAGTTTGAATTGAACCCTAGTGAGAAGCCTTGTGTGTTTATCATCACTTCATGTTGTGATTCGATAAGTGTTTTGAAAGGTCTCTTAATCGGATGTGTACTTTTGGGATTGAAAATGACGATAGGCACATATAAAACCCGTTTCCAGCCTTATTCATAAATAAAAACCACTAAAAATCTCAATGAGCCCCTTCGAGCCTTAATTCCATTTCTTTGTTACCCACGAGCATGATTGCAGCTCTTATTTCATCTAAATTGTGATGAGAGTTTTAATTACGGTTAATGAGAAATGACGATTACGGGCTAGGGACTAGTGGGGCTCTCTAAAAAGAGGGAGAGCTTAAAAAAATAAAATAAATATATAATAAGGGTGCTTAAGTTCAAAAGAGCATCTAGAAAATAAAAATAAAGCATCTTGGCTAAAGCAAGTATTCGGGTTAGGGGATTGAAAGGAGCCTTAGCTATAAAAGACTAAAAATAATGGTACATGGTTATTTGGGAGGGATGAGGAACAAAAATTACGCTCTAAGCATTTAAGGGCGGATTGAGTGAGTTAAAGATTGCATTTGTCTGCAAGTTAGCCACACATCCTTATATATGACATACCTGACCAAAGAGCCGACATTACAACCCTTAAAAGTATTAATCTGATTCTTGATTGAATGTGCACACTTATGCGATGATTGACTCTTTGATTTTCACGAGTCGTTGAATGCATGATTATGATGACCCGAGCGTAAACACTTACCTGTTGAAAACACGAGCGAATGAGTGCACCATGTTATATTACCCTTTTGTGAGGAAGCATTCTTTCGATTTCAAGGTGAAAAGGTAATACGAGTTAGCTTATTGGTTTCGGAAAAAGTGTTTATAATTGCAAAACTAAACTATATGCCAAACATGACTCTTAGCTCTAATTACTTTCGCTTCTTTTGATTCTGATCCTTTTGTTTGTTCGAGGACGAAAAAACCAATTAAGCATGGGGTGGTTGATTCATACGTTTTTATTACGAATCTGTACATAATCGAGTCTTGTTTTAGTCTTTTTATTATCTTTTTCGGGTTAAGACTAGGATGATTTGCATCGTTTTGCACCTTTTGTCTCCTTACTTAACTTTCCGACTTATTGATCGCTAATCGGTCCAAATGAGAGTAATTCTGTGTTTTTCTCATACAGGTAGAGCATCTGGCGGATCCAAGGCATAAAGATAGAAGGAGAGACGCTCTAAAGTAGCCATAAGGACAATAACCGATCGGACAATGCATGTTTCCGATCGGACTAATTGATGACGAAGCACACCGGCCGAATGAACCAGCGCACCGATCGAAGCAGCGGACTGTGGCATTTATCCGATCGGACAATACCTTCGTCCGATCGGACAAGAACGTTACGCATGCACATTTCTGGAATTTTCAGTTACGAAACGGTTGGAAACGTTTTAAAAATGGCAAAAGTGGCTAGGGTTGAGATTATTCAGCCTTGGAGACCTTTTGGGGGCTGGAAAAAAGTTAGAGAACCCACAAAACACCCAAAGGTTGAGAGATTTGACACATCTCTCATACCTCTAGCATAAAACCGTTCGATACCGTATCAAGGTGCGTTTCACGGAAGTCGATGTTCGACGCGAGGATTCTGGATTCGTGACAAGCCTCGGGATTCTACTCGATTCTTGGAGTGCACTCGTTCATCGTCATCATTCGTTGAAAGTAGTTCAACGATTAGTAATCTCTAAACTCGTCTTTTGATATGATGATTTTGAAAGTGATTTGGTTTGATATTGGATATGAATAGTTGATGGTATATTAGATAATATCATGTTAGTGGATTGTTAAGGTTTTGGTGAATTGGATTCACACCTTTGTGTTTTGGATTATTGATTTTGGTTGAACCGTTGATTTTGGATTGAGAATGGAATTATGGTTGGTTTAGTTATATTTTGTGAAGCATTTAGTATTTAAATTGTTATAACTCTTATTGCGCATTCGAGATAATTTCTGAAGTAGTATTATGATTAAATTATTATTGATCCTTGATTGTTGAAGATCTTAGATTGTTAGTGGGTATTGTTAGAATATGCAAGATGGAATACAACTGCTAGTATGATGTGTAGTATTCCGTATTTGTTTTGCAATAGTCGCTTTTCTCACGACTTGTCGAGAGGTTGACACCCTCGAGGCAAGGGAGTTTTTGTTTTCAAAACGATTGATTTCGAATCTTTTTTAAAACCCCATTTGATCGTGTGTTTAGATAAATTTGTGATACTAGTATAATAACACTAGTGCAGAAACAGTTTTCTAGAACGCCCTGTTTCAGGTATTCTAGATCGCCCTGCCCAGGCATTCTGACTAGAGCTGTTCTCGAATATCAGATTTTCCAGATCAGCTTTCTGAGGCGATCTAGAATATCCGATATTCTAGAACGGTTATTTGAGACGTTCTAGAAAAATAATTTACCCGTTCTAGAAAATAGTTTACCCGGTTAATATGTTCCATAAAATAACATTCCAGATCGGTTACAAAAAAGACGTTCTGGAAAATGTATATTCTAGAACGTCTTCTTCTAAATGACGTTCTAGAATAAACATTTTCCAGAACGCCATTTAGGAAAAGACGTTCTAGAATATATATTTTCTAGAACGTGAATATGGAAAGCGATCTAGAATATAAATTTTACACAACGCCTTTTCGATAGAGACGATCTAGAATATACATTTTTCAGAACATCAATATGGAAAGCGATCTAGAATTTACATTTTCCACAATGCCTTTTCAAAAGAGACGTTCTAGAATATACATTTTCCAGATCGTCTTTTGGAGAGAGACATTCTAAAAAATGTATATTCCAGATCGTCAGCCTCGGAAAGATGTTCCGAAATATACATTTTTCAGAACGTCTTTTTCAGAAAAGTCGTTCTAGAATTAGACATTTTCCAGAACGTCCTTGTGAAAGTCGTTCTAGAATTGACAATTTTTGAATTCCAGTTTTTTTCATTTTTTTCCCAGCCCTAAATTGAAATTTTTTCACAAAACACCAATCATTCATATAATCAAAAAATCATCCATTAATCACAATAATACATACACACCAAAATATATCAATACGAACAACATAAGTCACCAAATACACGATCAACAAATGTTAAAGTAAAAATCACCCATAATACACAATTCGCCAAATACACGTTCACCAAAAAGACGAGTACCTATTTTACTACCATTCAATTATCCACAAATAGTTTGTTTGTGATGAAGCAATAACCTCTAATAAACACTCCGCCCAATGTCTACGTACATCATCAATGTCATCGTCCGAATAAGGTTGTTCCATGTTGAGTGCCTGCAAGTCAATGAAAAAACGGAAATAAATATTTAATTTGAGAACAGAGAACATATTTATATCCCCTTGATAATCTGATTTCAAATAACAAACAGTCCTTTACTAAATGAGCATAAGAATAGCAAATTTATCCAAACCACTCAAAACAAGCCAATAATAGTAAGAGATGAGTCATATACATATATATTTTAAGAAATTAATGCATGGTAAAAAGAGTACAGTAACAGCATAGATGAATCTGCAGTCTAGGGGTAAGAGCAAAAACAAAGATAAAAACCCTAACTGTATGCAAATTAGCCCAAAGTATTGTATTTACTAAAACATAAATCTGTCAGCTTCTTAAAAATAACAAAACATCCAACCTTTGTTTATGTTGTGTCTGATAAGATTTACACAACAATGTCTGATAAGATTTAATTAAAGTTGAGATTTATTCTCTTTCAATACAAATTTGTATTCTTCAGTCAAATTTCGAATTGTGTTTGGTCGTTGTTAGTCAGTCGTTATACTTCTGCTACATTAGAGTGACAAGTTGGCAAAATTAAGACTCATAAAAATAGCCTGAGACAAATATAACACACAAATGAAATGGATAGCGCCAAATATTTTAGAATTATTCTCATAATGATGCAGTTAATTTCAAAATCAAATAAGGCATAACCCGACATTCAGCAAGTATGTTCATGTTTCTGATTCACAGTGACAAGGATAGAATTAAGACATCCCACTCCATGTATATAATGTCATTACAGAAATAATTGGAAAAACAGAACTTTAATGCCTGACGTGATCTTTTTATTACTAGTTTTAAAAAAATGCATTAATGCCTGACATGATCTTTTTATTTGAACGACGCATTTATTACATTGATTCTAAACAAGCATTTAAAGGTGTTGGGGGTAAATATTTATATGTACATCAGTACATGTGACCTTAATTATTGATAAATATGTGGTATTCAAGATATTTTTTTACAGAGAATAGAAGTTTCTGATTACACTGATCAATTATGGGATCTTTAAACCTCACTGATTGTGATGCAAAGTAATGAGTTTTTTATTCATTAATTTCATCATACATTATTAATGTAGACCAAATGGACCACAAATGATGAATCACAAACAAAAAATCTTGTTTAGAAATTAATAAACAGGTACTAAAGTAGAAGTTAATTTAAACCTGTACATAAAAAGTGTTTCTTGATTTCTTCTCATTTGTGAGCAGCATGGTAGAGCTCCAAGTAATCAAGAGCCGGTCGGTTCCAAGACCAATCTTGCTCCATCACACACTTACATAACGAGTTGAACCACTCCCTTCCTTCATACCAAGCAGATATTGCTCTAACAATAATAGAGACTCGTTGTAATTAGATTCTCATTATAGTCATGGACAAATAGAATAATACATAGACAGAGAACCTAATACAGAGTCTTAATTCTTAAATTAATGCATMATTCTTTTTGGTTATAAATTTTCAATTTATTGGAGCAAAACATAAACGAACAGCGAATTTGCTTCACTCATAGAACTTTATATTTTATTTATATTTTGTCCTATTATAATTGCATGCTTGAAAAAAATAGTAAAGTCTAAATATATATATATAATCAAGCATTTTTACCTATTGAGAGCATAATCAACACCAACAGCATCTGCACCATCAAAACTAAATCCGTTCGGCTCAAGCCCATGTGCTTCTGCCCTTTGTTTATCATGGTCAACATCAAAAACAGTATCATATAGACCTGCGTAAAAACACAAATCGCGAAGACACTTTCAATGATGATAAAAGAGCAAATAGTGATGACATGGAGAAACATATTCAAATCCTTGCTCACTCTCAGTTCAGTAGATATGAACGGCATATGCTGGGTTTTTGTAATTAGCTCAAACCTCAGGGGTAGTTTTGTAATTATCATTTAGTAAAAATCTATTATTACAGATTGTAAATTTCTGCAAATGAGAAACCAAGTAACAAATTTACTCACCTCCAGTTTTACGAACAACGGGAATTGAACCGTATCTCATTGCTGTGAGTTGAGTTAATCCACATGGTTCAAATATCGAAGGGACCAGAATGAAATCTGCACCAGCATATATCTGCATAAGAAAAGTCAAGACAACTACTTTTCAGTGCCACCTCAAACCAACCACAATAGTTTGTTAAATCAATGGCAAGAAGATAAAACTAAACAAACAAGTTAAGAAATAAAAGCAATGCCAACATATGCACCAAAGTCATGAAAACTAAACGAAAGACCTGCAGTTATAAGAAAAACAAATCCATTTCTAATCTCACCTTTACATATTGAGTATGCATCTGACTCCCAATGTGCTTTACAACCAAATAAAACTAAAAGCTGCTGGGAAAATGAAGAAGTCATAAAATGCCAAGTATTTTATATTTAGGCCAAGCATTTGAGCTAAAACACATATATAAGAATGCCTCACCTGACAACGTTGTCATGTTTTTAGCTCCTTCATCAGAGATATTTCCCTTGTGAGTAAGAAGGGCACAAATACTCAAACTCTTTTGCATCAACTTTCATTCCCTCTGTTTTGAGAGCCTGCAGTGCCTTTCTTTTCTCCTCCAGACCTTCTCATACTCCTCCAATGTCATCTTCTACAGTTTAAACCAACAGTAATTTCACAACGTAAATTCCAAGTAAATATTGATATATTCACAATAAATGATAAATGATATCTGACATGATTCACCTTATTGACTGTCTTTTGATCATGCAATTCAAGCAGGAAGAGAAAGCCATCTTTTTTTTTTTTTTTTTTTTTTTACGGATTGTCTCCTTGCTCTCGTCTATTTTCTTTCTTTTCAAAATATTGCAACATATGGGGAAAAAAAGTAATATATATCAGTAATTAGATTTTTGGTTATAATAATAATTGTTATCAGTTATTAGGTGACCAATTCTACAAAGGGTGTCACAAAATTAAAAGCATTTTCAGATTGTTCATATTTCCCCCACAACGACATTGAAGCTTACATTAAGAATTGAAGGCTCAGGCAACGGGCATTGAATCGGTTGATCATTGTCGAACGGCTCAGTTGGCCACTCGACCAGCTTGAACTCGACTGCAATTTCAATAGCATGGGCAGCAGCAGCAGATGCTGATGAAACAAAAGTCAAGCCGGTTGTCACCTCCGAGCTAGGAGGCAACATTTCCCTTGGATCCTGTAAATTAAGAAAATACACCACAACCACATAAACCAGTTGAGTACATGTTCTGATATCTTAAACATCAGAAAATCAATTCTATTGACCATTCACCTTCCTAATTTACAATTGAATATGCTCTGATCAATTAAATTCATCTCATTTTTTATTCGATGCACAAAAGTAAAATTCCAACTTAACCTATTAACAAATATACCATAGCCAATTTCATTAAAATAACCTGCAAACCCCATTGAAACAGCATTGAGTGTCGATTAATTCCTGAGATAAATAAATATAAAGAAAACAAAATAATTCCAAATGATAGAGTCGGACATGGGAGAAATATATTGTTTTATGAAAATACTTTATGTTAATAATGTATTCATCGTCATGCCTCAAATAAGTAGATTATATTAAAGAAAATCATAAATCCCAAAGAAAAATTAAACTAAGAAAAGAAGATCTAGAATAAAAGCCTCTAAATCACCGAACACATCAGACCCGAGCTACCGATTCAATCGCCACCAGAAACCCACTAAATCGGAAAAGGCCCGTCACTCCAGATCCGACCTCGATTTGCCCGCCGCCGTCGAATCCAGTCATCCCGAAGGCCCGCCGCCGTTGGCCTTGAGCTGTCAAATCAGTCGCGGGCCGTGCTACCCAGCAACCCCCAACAAGCCGCCTCACAGATGCCATCACCGCGCCTGCACGCTGCCGCCGATTCCTAGTCGCCGGGTCCGCCGGTTGCTAATTGCAGGTTGCGGTGAAGATTGTGGTTGTTGGGAATGGTGGGGGTTTAAACTGGGGGAGAATTAGGTATTTTGGTTATGCCATAGCTTCGAATCGGTTGATTATTGTAGTTGGTGGTGGCGATTGCAAGGTGATGGCCGTCGGTGGTTTGGAAATGGCGGTGGTTGAATCGGAGGTGCAGGGGAGAGGAGAGGAGCGGAGCGGGAGAGGAGAGAAGGAGAATCTGTTTTAGGTTTTTCAGAAAAAGTAGGTAAAGAAAGTGTTAATAAATAATACTATATACCAGATCGACTTTTTAAGACGTTCTAGATATTTAAAAAAGGGCGATCTGGTATATCGAATATACCACAACATCCATAAGAAAGGGCGATTTGGTATATCAAATATACCAGATCACGTTTTAACGACGTTCTGGTATATCGATATACCAGATCGCCTTTTTTAACGACGATCTGGTATATCGATATACCAGATCGCCTTTTTTAACGATGATCTGGTATATTGATATACCAGAACGCCTTTAAAAAAGGCGATCTAGTATATAACGCTTTTATTACGAAAATGCCACCGGCTTATATTCCAGATCGTCTTTTTATGAGGCGTTCTAGATTGACTGTTCTAGAATATATTTTCTGCACTAGTGTAAACATCATTAAAATCCGATTCCCATTCCTCGAGAGATCGACCCGAGTTAACTCACTAGTTTACAAGTGATCCCGTTCTCTTGCGGGCGAACTTAAACCCTTTTCAAACGTAGACGCGTACTGGTTAACCGGTAATTAATTTGAAAGGAACAAAAAAAAAAAGTTCGGCTCATGGGGCCAATAAAACATGTCCCCCATAGGCAGAGTTATGCATCTCAGCAAGGATGGTACTCTTGAGTTTGGTGTTGTTCCCCACTCCTATCCTCCCTTTGTACTTAATTATTTCACCCTGTACCTCAAACTCTGGGTATGACTGTGGGTCCATTGATTTTGATAACAAGATTTTGATAAAGAATGGATCCCCCTCATAGCTGCCAGCCACTTGCTGTACCCACGCTTGTGTGACCAATGATATAGCTAAGTTAAGTTCTTCAGAATGCTCCTTCCTGGATAGGGCATCAGCTACCTTGTTCTCCACACCTTCTTTATATTGTATCTCATAGTTAAACCCTAATAACTTGGTTATTCATTTTTGTTGCATTGGGTTCATGATCCTCTGATCCAGTAAATGTTTAAGTGCTTGCTGATAAGTCTTAATGATGAATTTATACCTCTGTAGGTAATGCCTCCATTTCTGAATGGCCATCAGCACAACCATAAATTCCTTTTCATAGATGGACAACCCTTGATTCTTCATACACAAAGCTTTGCTCATGTAGGTTATAGGCCTACCTTCCTACATTAGAACAGTCCTTAGACCAGTGCCACTAGCATTTGTTTCCAAGATGAATGGTTTTGAAAAATCTGGGAGAGCTAGTACAAGTGCTGTAACCATAGCCTCCTTGAGAAGGTTGAAAGCAACCTCAGCTTCTTTAGACCACATGAATCCTACCTTCTTGAGTAAATTGGTTAAGGGTTTACTCATCAATCCATAGCCTTGTATAAATCTCCTGTAGTAACTTGTGAGACCCAAGAATCCTCTGAGTTGCTTAGCTGGTTTAGGCCAGTTCACCATGCTGGTGATCTTACCTGGGTCAGTAGCAACACCCTCCCTATAAATTATGTGGCCTAAATATTCAATTTGCTCTTGTCCAGACTGACATTTACTCTTTTTCTTTTCTTCCAAAAAGTGAATGTTTCATGAGTAAGCACAAAATTGCTCTCACATCCTTATAGTGATCCTCCCTGTTCTTACTGTAGATAAGAAATCATCAAACAAGACTAGTAATGACTTCCTCAACATAGGCTGAAAAACTTGGTTCATCAATGATTGGAAAGTAGCTGGGGCATTACAAAGTCCACAAGGCATAACTAAAAATCCATACTGCCCATTATGAGTGTTGAAGGCAGTAAGATACCTGTCTTCATGCCTCATTAATATTTGAAAGTAACCTGACCTCAAATCAATTTTTGAGAAATGTTCAGCTCCGTGTAGCTCATCTAATAATTCATCAATAACAGGAATTGGATAGTCATGCTTGATAGATAAGCTGTTGAGATATCTATAATCCACACAAATCCTCCATGTAGTATCTTTCTTCTTGACTAATAGCACTGGGGAGGTAAAAGGGTTATTACTTTGCTGAATAACTCCAGATTCTAGTATTTCCTTCACAATCCTTTCAATTTCATTCTTCTGGATGTGAGATACTCTATAGGGAAATTGGTGCTTAGGGTTACTGCCTTCCTTCAGCACAATTTGATGTTCAACTCCCCTGAAAGGTGGTAATACCTTGGGCTCCTATAAAACATCCTGAAATTCCAGCAATAAGTCCTCTAGCTTGTCCTTACTAGGCTCCATATCAGGTTTCACCTTAATCCAAAACATCTCTTCAATCTGAGTAGGTATTTCCTGATGAACCATTTTGAAAAGCCTGGATCTTGACCCTTTTCCCCATGAGAGTGACAGTGAAGGTCATCTGATCATAGTCAAACTCAATGGGAGTGCATGAATTCAACCAGTCTCCTCTTAATATCAAATCATAGCCTTCATTAGCTAAAACTCTTGGTAAAAAAGAGAAAGGGTGCCCCTGCATCTTCCACTTGAACCCAGTTACTCTGTTAGAGCTGATCATTCTTTGTCCATTTGCAACCTTGACCAGGATTGGTTTGGCTTTCTCTAGGATACAACCCAAACTTCTGGCTGTAGATTCTTGTATAAAACTCAAAGTGCTCCCTGTATCAATGAGAATGTGCAATATCTCACTATCCACAGAACCATTAAGCCTCATAGTGGTCACTCCCCCTTTACCAGATATTGAGTTCAGAGTCATTTGTATCTCTTCCATTGATTCAGAGCTATCTTGTTTCTCAACACCTTCATGCATATAATGTAATTCCTCCTCCTCAGTCATGACCATATAAGAAATCCTATTCCTACATCTGTGCCCATTTGAGAATGGCTCATCACAGTTTTAGCAAAGCCTCTTTTCTCTCCTGGCTGACATTTCAGATGCAGTGAGAAGTTTGAATTGTAGTTTAGTGATATTCTGGGGTGGTCTTGGGACAATATTAGTTTCACCCCTCTTAAGGTTGAAAGGAGTAGTAGGTTTAGCTGGTGTTCTGAACCTCTTGGCCAATGCCTCTAGAGTATGTAGCTGTCTCTGCCCAAGTTCAATGGCCTGCTGCAAGGTCTTGGGCTCAAACATCTGCATAAATGCCTGCAACTCTTCACTCAACTCACTGATGAAGCCGACAATGAAATAATCTTCTGAATAGGTTCCATTGTTGAATAACAACATACAAGCTTTTAATTCTTCGATTTTTCCACATAATCTGCATATGAATGTGTGTGCCTTAACTTGTTAAATTCAGCAATGATTTTGGATTCTTTTATCTCTTCAAACCTGGCTGAAATAACCTCTAAGAATTGGGACCAGGTGAGACCAAACTACTTCATAGAAAATTGTTGATACCACTGTGCAGCCTTAACTTCAAAATGCATAGAGGCTAGGGTTACCTTCTGATTGCTAGGAATATTAGGTATGAGCTTCAAATACCCATGGCATTTCAGAATCCATGATCTAGGCTTGGATCCATCAAATCTGGGAAAATCTAGCTTGGGTAATGGAATAATGATGTTGGTGGGGGAGTGACCCTGGATCATCTTGTTAGCTGTGATTGCTGCTTAGGACTTGTTTTAGAAGAGGACAAGCCTGGGCCTGGATCCTCTAGGATTGAACCCTCTTCAGTCTGTTTGGATCCTTTGTCTAGGTTAAGCAACTGTAGTTGAATGGATGCTAGGTTTTGAGAAAGATGATCAAATTTGTTTATCATGTCAGTATTGATACCAGTGATTTGTTCTTGTATTTTCATCTCGGTTGCTTCTCTTTTTGCAGCTTCTGTTTGGAGAATTTGATCCAAGCGATTCTGGGCTTCCTGCAAGTCCTTGAAACGAGTGATTTCTGCCATTCAGGAGGATCGAGGGCTCTAATTACCAATTGTTACGTTTGTATTAATTGGTAAGTTTTCTGGAATTGTTGTAGTTTTATTCTGAATTATTTGTAATTAACTTGAGAAAAAGGGGAGGAGAATGCTTGAGGAAAAAGATAGAATTAGGAATGTAATTCTTGCATATTCATTTTGCTGCTTCACCTCATACATAAATACCAAGAGGGGGGACCAAAAGCATCCAAGCTTGATCCACCCTTTAACGAAACTATGACCAATTAAAACATGACATTTGTACAACTAGAATTAAAGAGGTATTAATGCCATAATGCATTAAAGATAATATAAGTCCATTGTCAAGAATTATTATCCGGCCCATTGTTCATTCCTTGCACCAGCCCAATGCGCGCCTCGTCAATTGGTGTACCCGGCCCATCTGCCTTGGCTTGTCCCGATTCACAACCTATGGTCCTCATCTCTTCGCCTTTCGATTCGACCTCACAATTTCTCAACCCTAATCTCTCCCCCTTCTTGCTAAAACGAAATCCCCAAATTCATGACATATATGACAAAGAAAAAGTTTACACGTGTATATTTTTTTAACTAACAATACAACACCCCACTAATCATTCTTTAACTCTTTCCACATAAAAAATAAAAAACAAAAAAAGAACCAAATGAAGAAAATGATGTTGGGAGGGGTAGAGAGAAACACGAGAACAAAAAAATAATAATAATCAAGCAAGAAAAAAGAAAAAGACAATATTTGTGATATATTTATAAATGAAACAGGTTATTTTTAAAGAAAAACATCTTTTTAAATAGGAACTTTGGAAAAAACAAAAATAAAAAATTGACCCTCGTTCGGGCTTGGTTCCCGGAACAAGTATCATAACAAGAGTGCATTGATATAATAAGTGTGTAATACTAATAATTAATGATATAAATCAAAGTGTCAAGATTTGCAAATTACATTAAAAACAATTAGAGAACTTTGTCCAAATTAGATTGTTACCACAGTTTTTTGCTACAAAGGGTTGGAAACATTAATTAATTTACAAGTATGATCATTCTTGAGTTGGTGGTAATTAATTAATATTTTAAATATTATAAAATTTGTAATAAAAATGATCAACGTCAAAGGAGTTGTTAAAATGATGTTATAATACTAATATCTTAGTTTCGAGTGTATAAGGTATTTCTATAAAAAAGAAATGGATATTATCAAAATAATTTAGAAAAGAGTCTAAGATACGACGTTTTAAGACGTCTTATGCTGGTATCTCACATGAATATGTCACATGTAACAATATTTATACCTTGAAATCCTTCCAACAATTGGTGTCGTGGTGTAGTTGGTTATCACGTCAGTCTAACACACTGAAGGTCTCCGGTTCGAGTCCGGGCGACGCCAATTTGTAATAAAATGTTTCTTTTGAATTTTGCTCTTCATTTTTTCAACCACACTGACACCTGTAAGCTTGAGAGGCAAGCATATATTCATTTGAATTAAAACACTAAATGATACTATAATTTAGATTTGGCTTAACAAATTTATACTAACGGACATGAAATAAAATATAATAAAATAAATTGATTCGACATCACCCTTACGAAAGAATTGTTAACTGCTTTTGATTACATACTAATGATATTCTGGGCTATAAAATAATTATATTATTCTCTAATTAGTGAGATTGAATACACACACTTTACGTCATCTTTACACGTGATATTTGATACTTGACTCAAAAGGTATACAAATCCTTGCACAGTTGATTTCAAACTTACTTGAGCATCACACCTTATAGAGCCTCCTCATTTCTCCTAAACATTTATTTATTATTATTAATTTATATTACAAATTATAGGTTGTATAATAAATTTATACAATTGGATATGTGAAATCCTACTTTTGTGATAAGTCATTCGAAAAAACCGGTAATTATATTCTATATATCGATCTTTTTGGATAATGAATAATTCATGTAATACAGAGGTTTAACACTTAATAAATAAATAAAAACCCATCGATTACTGACAGGACAAACTGTAGGCAAAATAGAATTTTTGTGTCGGCAAGACAAATATCAAAGGCAATGCTAACTAAATTTCCTCTCAGTAGTTCTTTGCCAATGGCTCCTATCAGTATTATATGCAGATGCGGATACAAATTTTTTTTTTTTTTGGGGCACCGAGTCAATGACACAAATAACACAATAATATAAATGATAGAAACGCCCAAATCTATTAGTATTTATAGAAAATTTAGGGTTTCAAATAACAAAAAAATAAAAACGCCCAAATCTATTAGAAGTTTTGAATATAATATTTACTTTGCAATTTACTACTTGATTTTATCACCAAGGGAGAAAAGGATGGAGCCAAAGTGCTACTTAGTTTCTTTTTCTACAATTCGACTGCCCCTTTCTATTCTTTTCTTTTTTGCTTTTTTTGCCACAATTTTTATGACACCCTCTTTTCTTTAATTTTTTTTTCCTTCTTAGTGTGTGCAATGTTCGGGGGAGTGGGAATTGGATTGGGTTAATAATTATAGAATTTCTACATCAAATATACTTGGGCTTTTACTTGTTGGGTCCTTATGTACATTTTCTTCATTTTCAATTTGGTTTTAACGTCACATTCAGGGACTTATAAGGGCATGGAGGCAGGTTTGAGACATTATTTGGTGGGGGCACTATTATTTCTTTTCTCTTTTTACCAATAGAAAATCTAAAAAAAAAAAAAATTGGTGGGGCCGGTGCCACCCAAGCCTCATAATACATCCGCCTCTGATTATATGTCGACGGACATCTATCCGTGGTAGATTTTAAATCAAAACTGATGACAGGTACCTGTATATCGATTTCTATTTTATTTTTATCTTTTTATAAAATAGCCGCCAACAATTTAAAAATGCAAACCAAAAGTCAATCAACAAATATTTCCCCGAGTACAATAAAACAACTATTGAGGATGTGACGTTTGTTGCTGCTGCAACTGGGCTACATTGCCGAGGACCTGTTGTTGGAGTTGCGCCTCGAGCTCCATCTGCTCGCGCGCACGCTTTGCGATCTTTCTGCTGGGCACTCTCGTACGCCTGGAGTAGTTGCTGCTGCGCTTCAAACTGCTCATGATAGATTTACAACTATATCTCGAGTTACGTGACACGACTATCGGGCTGAGAGAAAGACCTATCGCCCCTAGAACTCCTCGATACCACAAACTTCCCTCAGCATCGGTGCCATAACGTCGACCCTTTTTCACCCTGACGAGGTCTATATAGACCTCGTTCTTGTCAATCTCCGCTTTCGGGTCCTATGATGCATCATGAGCCTCATGTAGACATTTATGAAACTCCACCTGTAATACACACGTGATGGTTTACATTGTGTGTGTGTGTGTGTGTATACCAAAAAATAATCTTAATTACTATTAATTAAAAATGAAGATATATATATACATCTAATTGCATAGATATCTGGTCAACAAACATGTCGTCCCTCCGGTTTATAACCACGAAAGTGTTATATGCAGTGGGTTCCCTACCCGTTTTACCTAGACTGTATCCAATTAATTAAATAATTTTTAATTCTTTATCATAAGTTTATTAATTACTTACTTAAATTTACAAATATAAGTATTAAATTTATTTACTATCTTACGCGCATAACCAACCTTGATACCCGTCGATGAGCTTCGATATCCCTGTACTAGGGATGTCGGGTTCGCTCAGCCTATTTTTGCTCGTCTACTTGGACTTTGCTTTATTCTCAAACTTATCTCACTCTGCTTTCCATCCTTACCACATGTCCTCATCCACTCACAGCAAGTTCTTCCCATTCTTCCTCCACGTCTTCTTATACTCGTTTGGGCGACTGCTCTGCTTATAACTCATATCCCGATCAAATACATCCTTTATATCTGCTTCGAATATTTATTCAAGTCTCGTCATTTCGGTTGTATGCCACGATGTCCATAATAAAATACTTTTTACAAAATAAAATAATTTAACATAAATGATTACAATATATAACTAAAAATATATACGTATTGTGTTACAAATGAAAAGATTAGTTTATCAGGAACTCGAGCCACCACATCGCACAATACGATATAAAGATATTTTTAGACTTCTACACATTAGGTGTACATGAGTCTCGTGGATCTCTCGAAGATAGCCACTTAACTTTCCCGTGTCACTGTGCAGCCTAAAAGAAAGAGGATTAGATCAATTAATATAAAAAATATTAGAATTTAATATTATTATTGTTGGGAATTTATTCTTGGCAGTAACTCATATTTTAGTTGTTTGCCTTTCTTGGGCACAAAATAAATTAGAACTCTAGATTTTATTTCCTAAATTGTGTTTAGGACTTTATTTAGTTTACTAAATTATATTTAAAATTTGTTTAATTGTTTACCAAGTTTAGGATTATAGAATTGTCTATTTAAGACAAGAGAAGACAAGACTTGAAGAACCACTTTTGAAGACGCACGGAATTGAAGAGAACAGGCGACGCAAACATCAAGGAACAACACAAGCAAGATAATTACTTGAAGCCACTATCCGAGATTAAGAAGGTCTTCGAAGTTGCGTGACCAATGGAGAAGATTGCCCATCTAGGCGACAAGTATTTTAGTATCACATGTTTGATACTATAGTTTTCATATATTATCTTATCTTTTTGTATTGATCTTGAACAAAGAAAAGTAATATAGTTTTGGGGTTTGTACACCCAAGTTCACAAGTACTTTTACTTGAACTGAATTTAAATTGCTGTGTTTTTCGTTTATATTTCGACTGCTTATTTTCGTAAAACTCTGGTTGATGTTAGTTTCACTGTTGAACCGAAAGCAACATCATCTACTGATAATTATTTTCATTAAACATACACCTACAGATTTACAATTGGTATCAGAGCGGGTTACTTAACGTACTAAGTACTGATCCTTATTTGTTTAGGTGCTATGGATACTCAAGGCAGATCAAGGCCTCCGATCCTCAATGGAGATAACTACTCTCTCTGAAAACAGAGGAGGCGGTGGCATAAGAATATCGACAAACATGCATGGAGAACCATTCTGGTTGGATGGGAAAAGTCACGTGTTACTGATGGTGAGGGTGACACCATCATCAAGAAAGAAGTAGATTGGACTGATGAGGAAATAGCTGATGCAAACTGGAATTCCAAGTGCATCAACACCCTCTGTGGATATGTTGACTCAAGTTACTACAGAGTTATCAAGAAGTGTGAATCAGCAAAGGATGCGTGGTACACATTACAAAGGGTATGTGAAGGAACCCAGAGCATGAAGAGATCAAGACTAAGAATGCTGACATCTACCTTCGAGGCAATGAGGATGGATGAAAAGGAGTCCATCATGGACTACGCCATGAGACTCTCAGATATTGCAAACGAGTGGGGCGAGCTTGGTGAACAAGTAACAAAGTCACGCTTTGTGGGAAAACTATTAAGATCCATCACAAAGAAATTCATTATTAAGGTGGTTGTCATAGAAGAATCCAAGGACATTGATGACATAGAGTTCAATGCTTTAGTTGTCTCACTCAGGACATTTGAGATGGAACATCTTGGCGCCAACTCAAAAGAGAAGAATGTTGCTCTCTCCTCCGATGTTAGCTCCGATAACGATGATGAAGATGATGAGGATTTTGATTTGAAAGGGTTACTGAGAAGAATAGAAAACACCACTCTTGAGGAAGAAGAAGTATCCTATGTAACTCAATGTTTTAATAACTTTTTAAAGAAGAAAAACAACATTGGAGGATCAAGTACAAAGACCAAGCCACATGTGCTTACACCAAAGTTCTCTAGGCGCACTCTCTCCAGATTCGAGTCTTTGCCTTCTGTATCCAGTGTATCCAGTTCCCCAAAGCCACTCAGTGAAGTTCAATGTCATGAATGCAAAGGTTGGGGACACTATAAAAATGAGTGTGCAAACACTCTCAGGGAAAAGAGCATGATTGCTACAGAGTACACTAAAGATGTCAATGATTCTGACTCGCCTGAACCTATTCCAGCCTTATTCACTAATGTTGTGTGGGCTGACAACATCCATGTTGGTAACACCAAAACCAACATCGTGTGCCTGAATGCAGAGGTTAATGAATATCTTGACGAGTACGAGAAGTTGAGCATTGAACATAAACAGTTGTTTGTTAGTTGGGGAAAACAGGTACTCAGGGTCAAGAATCTTATGATGGAGGTGAACGAGCTGACCAAGGAAAAGGATGATCAACTAGATATAATTGTCCGATTGGAGTCGTCGCTCACCAAAAAGGATACTGAGCTAGAACTGGTGAAGACTGAGCTGAAAAAGGTTCAAGGAACCATCATAAAACTCAACAAAGGCAAGGCAAAGCTCGACGAAGTCCTGGATATGAGTTTCCTAGAAACCTTGAAACATGGAATTGGCTACAAACCAAATCAGCCAACACCAACATCAAACCAAGAACAGAAATCGACCAAACGCCACAAGAAGAGAAGGAGACAGTATGTGTGTCATCACTGTGGTGAACCAGGTCACATTCGACCTTTCTGTTGAAAGATTGTTGGCGAGAGAAGGTATTTTCAGAGAACAAGGGTGTCTACCGAATCCCATGTTGGTTCCCATGGTACCAACACCAAAACCAACACCAGGTTCAAACAGGTTTGGGTCAAGAAGAATGATATCAAGTGTAATATGATCTATACCTCCCTGAAATCCCACGTCCCTGGAGCCTGGTACTTCGACAGTGTCTACTCCAAGCACATGACCGAATTAGAAGACCTACTTTCCAACATTGTCAGATTTCAAGGTGAAAAGTAAAATATGGTGGAGGTGAAAATGGCCAAATCATTGGCCAAAGAACTCTTCATGCTCCCAGTATTGTAAAGTTGGAAAATGTTTTGCTGGTAGAAGGACTTACTGCAAACTTGATAAGCATAAGTCAACTCTGCGATGGCGGTTTCAGTGTCAAGTTCAATCGTGAAAAAATGTGAAGTTTATGAGGAGAATGGAGCTTGCATCCTCATTGGTCAAAGGACTTCTGATAACTGCTACCAAATCAATAGCGATATTTTTTTTGCAAACTGTCTCAATTGAGTGATGTTGAGGTGTGCATCGAAAACTTGGGCATGTCAACTACAAGATGATGAACGGATAAATAACCGTTCAAAAAAGGCTGACTTATTAGAACGGTTAGAAAATAACCGTTCTAGAAAGTCAAACTTTCTAGAACAGATGTATCTAGAACGCAGCAGAATCCATTTTGAAATGTCTATTTTATCCGTTCTACAATGTATCTGCTGCACCAGTTGTAATTGACATTTGTTTTGTAGTGTTATCAACCATAATTTTTACAATTTAATCTTTGATGGTTTTTAACAGATTTATTTCAATGTTTTATGCTTCTATCCATGTATTGTTAGTTGAGTTAATGGGATTATATAGCTTCGTTCAAAACTACACGATGTAGATTTTGTGTTAATATATTCCAATTCTCCAATATAACATGCAAATTTGAATGTGTACGTAAATGCGGCAAAGATAGTTATATCATGCTTAGACTAGACGTGTTCAAACGGTTCGAACCGCCGGTTCACGGCTCAAACCGCCGGTTTGAATTGGACAAAAATCTCAAATCGCAACCGAACCGTGAAACCGGCCGGTTACCGGCGGTTTGTGAACCGCCGGTTCACGGTTCGGTTGGCCGGTTTGAACCGGTTTTTTTTTTTTTTTTTTTTTTTTGTTTTTTTTTTTAATTTTTTAACTTTTAAAGTTCATATATTTTGGTTTTTTCCCTACGTTTATTTTTAATTTTATTAAAAAAAATTGTGAGGTTAAGTGATAAAATATTAATAACACTTTGAATTAATTCAAGAAAATTAAAAAGAAATTAAACTTGAACTATTTAAAATATTATAAGTTAAAATAAGAGATTTTAATTAGAATATTTGAAAATTTTGAGGTTAGATTTTTTTTATTTTTCTATTACACACACACATACACACACACACACACACATATATATATATATATATATATATATATTGTGTGTGTGTGTGTGTGTGTGTGTGTGTGTGTGTGTGTGTGTGTATTTATGTATTTATATTTATATTTAAATGTATGAGGTTAAGTGAGACAATAGAAACTAACAATTTGAAATATTGAATTAATTAAAAAGAAACTGAATCATTTAAAATATTTGAATTTAAAATAAAGAATTTATATTAGAATATTTGAAATCTTGAATTTAAGTGAGAAATATAAATAATACTTTTAATAAATTCAAAAAGAATTAATAATTTTCAAATATTCAATTTTAAAATTTGAAATTAGGACTTTAAACAATTGAAAATAATGTATATATTAAACAGTAAATCCTCAACCTTAAAATCAAAGTACACATAATTTTCTCGTAATACTTACTCTAGAGAGGGTGAAAAATATAAGTTATCACAATTTTATTGAATTGTAAAACGATTAATATCTCTATCGCGATCGTGTGGCTATTGCTTATAAGATAAGATATTTTTCTTATTGATCACCAATTCAAAATACCAAATGAGTTTGGTGTTAAAAAATGACTTAGAAAATGAATATTTATAAATGTAAAAAAAAAAAAAAAAAAAAGACAAACCGGCGGTTCGAACCGCCGGTTCACGGTTTGAGAAATGCTCAAACCGTAACCGAACCACCTTATTGGCAGTTACGGTTACAGTTCCGGTTCGAACCGTGGTCAACGGTTAACCGAACCGTTGACTGCCGGTTCGAACCGGCAGTTTGGTCGGTTTGTGCAAACCGTTGAACACCTCTAGCTTAGACTAATTATAATTCAACTCTGCTATGTAAAGATCATTTTTTTATTTGGGCTTAATACAAAATAAAGAGAGATCTAATGAAAAATAACTCCAGAAAAGAACAACTCCTTAGGCCTTAACCCGATCAACTTATAATGGAACGAATTGACGAAAGAAAAGGAAAATGACTGAAAATAAATAAACAAACAAAAAAACATGACACACACACACACACACATATATATATATATATATATATATATATATATATATATATATATATATGCACCCATGTTGGGCAGTTGAATCTTATAATGATGTTAAGTTTGTTCCATTAATTTTTATTCATTCCAAATACATAATCAATTTACAGTTATTATTTATAATAATTTATACAAATGAGCAATTGCACTACACACAAGACCCAAATCTGAAACACAAACTCCTACTTCTTTGGCTTAATTTGTGCTTTTGTTTTGCTTTCTGTCTACTTGCTCCATTCGACTGGCCAACTGACTTTACAAAACATTATTATTATTATTATTATTATTATTATTATTATTATTATTACACATACCCTTATTATATCGTGAATTTGGGTGTACTTATTCAATAATTTAATTTATCATCACATATGTATATACAGATCATCACATCGAATTAGTAATCATCACGTTTAATTGATATATAAAATCACCAATAACTGAAATTCTAAATTTAAAATCTAAAATCCTAAAATGAAAAAATAAATTCTAAAATATAAAACTAAACCCTAAAATTGAAAAAAAATAATAAGGAAAAATTACCGTTTAGTGACAAAACCAAAATGTATCTACCATTTAGTCTTTTTAATTAGTTTTGTTCCATATAAGCCAAATTAATATTATTAATTAATAAATAATTATGGCAAATAGTTCTGACGCTATCAATTCAATTCAGATGTAGAAATAATTTGCGTTACCATTAATTAAAAACTCATGTATGAAATTCAATGAAAGAAACTCAATCATATCCATGAAATTCAATCAAACCACGTTAAATTAGTATGAAATTAAAAATAAGTATGGAATTCTTATGGTATTTATAAGAAAGAGAGTATGAAATGAAAGAAACTCAATCATACCCATTTACATACTAAATACCAATCAAATCCCGTTAAATTAGTACAAAAATAAAATCGTTAAATTAGTATGAAATTCTAAATGTTTTTCTCAAATAAAAACGTATGAAATTGATCGCATTCGAGAAACATCTTCAGTATTAAGAGTGAGAATTAGAGGCGTAGAAGAAGATGTGTACTGATTGAGTTTTTAAGGATATATTTGTAATGTGTCTATAGGCAATAAATATAAAAAATATATGAAATATCTTTTGAACTTAATGGAATACGGTCATTTGCTTTTGGTCTAAATGGTCAAAGCCCAAAAAATAAACTATATGGAAAACTAAGCCCTAAAAATAGAAAACAAAATCCTAAATCATATATTATCACATATAACTTGTACGATGATATATCTTTTTCGGGACCAAAAATAAAAAATGAACCCTAAAATGACAACTAAACCCTAAATATTGAAAACTAAACTGTATAAAAATCAACCCTAAATTCTAAAAAAAATTCATATATCGTCATATATATAACTCTCACATATCACCACTCTGAATAATTATATTTTTGAAGATACATACTAAATCCTGTTTTCACAAAACAAAGGTTCAGAAAATGAAAAAAATAAAGGATAGGTGCAGAAACTCAATGGAAGCTGTGCGTGCCATTGAATGATTCTTAARGCTGCTTCTGAATTCTCCAACTCGGAACTTGTTGTTGCTTGGTTAGGGCTAGAGTGACCTATCTTTCTCCAAGTAGGCCTTGGATTGGAGTTGAGCATGTAATAAATTGACCTAAAGAACTAACAAGTTGACGGCGACAAAAATAATAAATTGTCTGAGGTATTTAGTAGAGTAAGTACGAGTTGTGACAAATTAAATACAACCGAAATATTGTACTGTACTTTAGTAGTAATAATTTAATAATCACATGATTATTGCTCTTATAGTTAGTGCGCTTGTGATAACCTCTGTCTATTTAGATGTCTGAAAAGTTTGATGTTTCTTCCTGATTTTAAGCCTTCTTGTTGGAAAAGGGAAGCAATCACATGTTTTGATATAAGAACCTCTTGTTTCACTTGTTCTATTATACTTCAAATAAAATTTGCTCATCAAGTAAACTAAGAATGCGTCACAATTTATAAACGCATTGATATGATAAAAAAAAAAAAATAAGCACTTCAAGAATATGAGATACTGACTTAAAATACGAAATCAACGACTTAAATAGTTTTAAATACAGCGACCCGATTGATCTCCAAGAGTCTCCTAGCGGATCTGATCGATCTGATCAATCTTGCAAGTCAAAACCTAAGCCAAAGTGGTGGACGGCCCCAGCGTAGGCCCTCCGATGCTTAAGTTAGCGAGAAATTAGAGAGTTCAAAATACATAAGATGTGAAGGAATGAGTCTCGAGTCCTCTTTATATAGATAAGAGAAATGTTCCCAAAGTTAAGGTTCCTCTCTCCTACTATAATACCATAAATATCACAACCGACTTAAAATTAGGACTTCTCATGTATGTTAAGTTCCCACAAATAATAGATCTCTCGCTAAATTATCAGAATAGGCCTGAGCCTGTAATTCTTTCTATAACATAGTCCGTCGGGACCCCACAAAACAACTCATATTAGCCCATTAAGGCCCAAAACCATAAAGCCCAACACTTGATGTTAAGCTGCCACTTGGCATCGAACTGGTATAATGAGACCCATGCCATAAGAGCCCGCTACCCTGTATAAGAGCTAGTTACTTTCATACTTCAAGTCGCGAATCCTTAGAACAGTCCGCTCAGCTCTCAGAAAAAGAATGCTCATTTCGAGAAATGAGGTTGATTACCCAAATTACCATAAATACCTGCACGTAGCGACATAAATATTTGATATCATATCACACATGAACATTGTATTAGTTTTTTAAGTTTTTTGATTTTATATTTTATCTCTAAATTGTGAGTGTTGACATTATATATATATTAGTTTCGTTCTTTTTACCCTCATCTTATGTAAATAAATATTGTATTATTTGATTCACAAGTATTACAAATTATTTACCCTAAAAAAAACGTAGCATTGAAGGTGTTATTATCAAACATTTAACAAACAATTTTTTTTTTGATCCATATCTTACTTACACAATTGAGATTTAAATTAAAGGTCATATCATTTGTATTTAACTTATCGTGCTATTTGTTGGGAAAATATAGAGAATGGACGGTGTCTTTGTGACTTATGAGTAAAGATCGAATCCCTTTTTACAGTTGAAACAAAGACAAAATCATAGGTCAAACCAAAATGAATAATAACCTTGGTCTGATAATCAATTAACTTAAGATTTAACACTCGCTAATCAAGCTAAAGTATTTGATTTGAATCGTATCAATCATTAGAATTAACACATGCATATATAATTAATTATATGATAGATCGGAGACGAAGAAAAAAAAAATTCAATTGTTTAATGTCTTACTTTCAAAATCTGTCTTTTTGCTGAACAATTTTCGTGTAAAACTTAGAATATTCTAAAACCAAATATTATTGTTATAAAAGAGACATAAGTAGTGTGTCAAATTATTTATTAATTTTCAGTTTAAATTTGCAGATTAAATTTAGAAAATAAAAGTGCATTTGCCCAACAGAGTTTCATTTCATTTCATTTTCGAAAAATACTTTTGGAGATGTATTTATTTACCTTTAATAAGATTTCTTAAGCTTAAAAATATTAAATTCGTTCTCCACCAATAATTGATTTTATACAAGGCAAACCTTTTATAAAGAAATAAAACAAACCCAAAAGTGAGCAATAAAATGTGCGAATTTCAAAAGATTACAAAACATAAACACAACAAATTTTTCAAAGACAGTTAAGCATAACGTTCAAGTATAGAAATTAGAAAGATTGAGTTGAAAAAGGAAGGCAAAAAAGTGAGCATCACCGACCTCGCCCAAAATCAAATCTAAAATAATAATCGAAAATGGTTGAAAAAAATAAAAAAGGAAAAATATAGGATTGAGATCATACTTTCCCAACCTTATTCCACTTCACATTTCATACTTACGTTTGAAGATGATGTCAAAAAGGAGAAGAAAAATCAATTTGTAAATAGTTTTTATGTATTCTATAACATTTGTGAATAAAATTATAATAGACTATATTGAAAAATAAATGAATTAATATTTTTGTTACAAATACCTAAGACTATAGTATACAATTCAAAAATAAAAATGTAATAGCACGTACGTAAGTGTTTTCATCTTATAATTTTTAGTTTTTAACTATTACGTAAATTAGAATATTTTTGTTAATTTTTTTTATTGAAAATCATCATTTTTAAATTTTCTTTATTTTTAAATCATTTCATTACAAATGTAGGAATCACATCTCATTTTTTAAATATGCAACTCATCATTATCACTAAAGTCTAATTAAAATATTATATTATTAAATTATATATACTAAATATCTACAAATTTATTAATAATATATTATATATTAAATTAAAATATTAAAAATGCATTCTCCCATTATCAATTTCCAAATTATTATATAACCAAAGTAACTCATGCAAGAAAATCTTAATTTCCAGATAAAAAATCAATAAATCTCAACTATATATTTAATTTCAAATGTAGGAATCACATCTCGTTTTTTTTAGAATATGAAACTCATTTATTACAAAAATCTAATTAAGTTATTATTATTATTATTAAATTATATATACTCAATATCTATAACTTTATTAATAATTTACTATATAAAATGCATTCTACCATTATCAACTTTCAAATTATTATATAATCAAAAATATATTTGAACAATAACTTGAATAAATAATCTTAATTTCCACATAAAAAATTAATAAATTTCAACTATCATTTTTTCTACTAAAAAATGAAAAATAGAACAGAAACACGTCCATACATCACCCAGCAAATTTTCCATTTTTTTCCAAATTCCATTTAAACTTTTATAAATAAAATAAATTATTTTATTTGACAGCTGACCTAATTTATCTTTCTTTAAATACCGACACTGCCCATTTCCCCGGCCACTGTCAAACAAAGTTGCAAAACCCATAAAAACACACACTTGCATGATATTTGTAAAAAATAATATTAAAAAATAAAAAATATATATATAGAAGGGGAAAAACAAGAATAGAAAGCAAGAAATGGGAAATTCAATTGGGTGTTCAGCTTCTGGTGAGAGATTGGTGTCAGCAGCAAGAGACGGAGATTTCGTGGAGGCTAAAATGCTTTTGGATTGCAATCCATGTCTCGCTAAATACTCCACTTTTGGCGGTTTAAATTCGCCTCTACACTTTGCCGCCGCTAAAGGCCACAACGAGGTTAGAATTTTATTTTTTTAAAGAAAAAGATCGAATTTTTACAGTCCTGTGATCTTTTCGGAAAAGCCCTTTTAATATCTTTGGTTGGGTTTTTTAATTTTTATTTTTTTTTTCAAATTTCTTTTCGTGGTTATGATTTATGAATAATTGGGGGGTTTTTCAGATTGTGGCGCTGTTGTTGGAAAATGGAGCTGATGTGAATTCAAGAAATTATTCTGGCCAGGTAAAAATTAAAATTATTTTGATCGCTGCGATGGTAATTTTAGATCAATCCAAATGTGATTTTGATTTTTCATATGATTGAGAAGTTTATTTATTATTATTATTTTGATTTTTTGGGAAAAGATTGTTTCTTTGATCTTTGACAAAAATCACAGTAATGTTCTGTTTTCTGCAGACAGCATTGATGCAAGCGTGTCGATATGGGCACTGGGAAGTTGTTCAAACTCTTCTTCTTTTCAGATGCAATGTGAGTGTTTTTTTTCTCTCTTTAAAAAAATGCCTATTTTTCTTCTTTTTTTCCCCTTCCATTTATTTGTTGTAATTCATTTGATTTCTGTATGAGAAGCAAATTAATTGTAGCAGAAGCTAAAAAACAGTCGAAATTCGTAAAAATGTAAATGTTTGTGAATAGAAGCTAAAACTTGAATTTGTTAAAAGTGAGTATTTTGTGAAATAGGTTGCATTTTTTATTATATTAAAAAAAATAATAAATCAAATCAAAAGCAGAATCAGAAATTTAAAGCATTGGTGCCTCTGCTTTTAGATTCTGATTAAATTATGCAGAATCACAAAATTTAAAAGAAAAAAAAAATGGACATCTAAAAAACACTATAAATTATTTTGTTATTATTTTTCTCAGATATGAATTGACAATCATTTTGTTTATCATCATTTTTGGATGGTTTTTCAGGTTACTAGAGCAGATTATCTTAATGGCCGAACGGCTCTCCATTTTGCCACGGTTAACGGGCACGTTCGATGTATCCGATTAGTCCTCGCCGATTTCGTTCCAAGTGCGCCCTTTGAAACAATTCGTAAACAAAATAATGGTTCAAATAATAAAACCAAGTATGAACAAATTTTTTTTTTAATTTTTTTTATTGTTCAAAATCATGACAAAAAACGGAGAGAATAATAGCAAGTGTGAGATTATTATGACTGTTATTTACTTGTGTATTTTTATTGATAATATTTACAGTGATCTTTTCAAGTTTGTAAATAAAGCTGCCGATGGTGGTGTTACGGCTCTTCATATGGCCGCGTTGAATGGATATATTGATTGTGTTCAGCTCTTACTGGACCTTCGCGCAAATACCTCGGCCACGACGTTCAATTACGGAACATCAATGGATTTGATCGGTATATTCCTTGATTTTTTAATTACGATTAATTACAAGAATGCCCTTGATATTTATTCTAATTACAAAAAAAATTAAAAAAATCTATATTGAAAAATTACAAATACCCCATTGCATTTGTTTTATTTTATTATACAAACAAGTGTTATTTATAAAAAGAACAGAGAATAAGAAAATTTGAGAGCTAGTGGTTGCAAGTGTTATTTTAATGGGCATTTTGGCTTTAGGGCCTTGATAGCCTTTGATTTATGTATTATTACCCAAATTAATTAAAGAATAACGGAAGGAACAGAGATAGAATCAGACCTAATTAATCCCACAAAATTAACTCTATTGGGCCTTCTCGTCGAACTTGACCTTTTTGGGCCTATCTAAATTATGTCTCATCAATATTCATATTTTTATAGGAGCTGGAAGCACACCATTGCATTATGCAGCTTGTGGAGGAAATTTGAAGTGCTGCCAGGTAATTATTATTATTATAATAAATATTATTAATATTATTATTATTTATTTTTATTTATCAGTTTTATACTTTTCTGTCTGCAGATCCTTGTAGCAAGAGGCGCCAGTCGTTTGGCACTAAACTGCAACGGGTAATTAATTGCGCCATACTTATCTTACAAAACTGTAATTTATTTATTTACTTTTTTTTTTCCTGGCTAGAATTGATGGGTTTTTATGATGTTTCATTTAGATGGCTTCCTATTGACGTTGCAAGAATTTGGGGTCGTCATTGGCTCGAGCCACTGCTGGCCCCTAATTCTGTTTTGCCGGTCCCGACATTTCCACCTTCTAATTATTTATCGTTGCCGCTTTTGAGCGTACTAAATATAGCTAGGTAAGTTGCCCGAAGATGTAACATAAGATTTACTACAAATAAACATGTATTCGCAACCGTTTGGATAAATTACAAAAATACCCCTGAGTTTTAGCGTACTTACAAAAAAATCTCTTTTTTCCTTTAAAATTATAAATACACCCTTTAAATATTGAAATACTCTCTTGAGATTTGATTTTACTGGAATTCGTAATAATGAACCCTACAAGTTCTTTTTTTCTTTCTTTAAAAATATAATAAAATAATAACCCTTATTAGTTTTATAAAAAATAAAGGGTTTTTTTTTTTTTTTGCCCTCACTAAAATCGACATCGTAAAAATTATGGTTATTGCAGAGATGGTGGGTCGAAGTTATCAGCTACACCTTCTGACGAATCCGATACCTGCGCAGTTTGCCTTGAGAGAGCGTGTAGCGTGGCCGCTGAAGGTATATTCTTTATTTATGTAATATTTCTTTTAACGTTCTTTTTTTTTTTAATTTATTTTAAACGACTTAAAATTTTAGGATGTGCCCACGAACTCTGTGTACGATGCGCTCTCTACCTTTGCTCGAGCAGTACCATTCCTTCAGAACCATCGACCCCACCGGGTTCGATTCCATGTCCTCTTTGTCGGCACGGCATTACGTATTTCGTAAAATCATTGGAAAAGGACGCCAAACTAACTTTATCGGATGTTTTATGTACACCGGATACGGAGAATAATAGTCTTGATTCTGTTTCCTCGGAATTTTTTTGTCCAGTTACTTCTTGTAGCCCGTTTTCTTCCGTTGCTAGTCCTCCGTGCGCGTGTAGTGAGGCACGTTGTTCGAATTTTGACTCTGGAGAAAGTCAACCCCGAGAAGAGTCTCCCCGTCGTTCACAAGCCGGGAAAACGACGTGTTCAAATATGTTAAGGGGTAGAAGAAGCAGGGAGCATCAGTGCAATGCTGAGATTAATGCATGAGCGCTTTATTACAGAAATGCCCATAAGTTTTAGTGTTATCACACAAAATTCAACTATCTTCCGAGATGTTTTTTTTTTCTCTTCAATATAGTTGATTTGTTTTTGCGAGGGAAATATGCATGTATTTCTAATTTATTTATTTTTTGACAATTAAAGAGTGATGTTGGTGGTCGTTGGGTGTACAAGACTATATAAAATCTCAAATTTAATGCAATAGATTGTGATTATTCTCAAATTTAACGCAATAGATTCTAAATCATGTAAGTACATTAATTAAATTAAATGGGAAAATTCTCATATAAATCTAGAACATAAAACTCAAAATTTATATAATTATAATAATTTTGTATACTCATTTAAGATAAATATATCCCATATAATTTTAATTATTGATGGGATTAATAAATCTACCTGATTGAAAATTGACTGGACACAAATTTAGCTAGATGGAAATACAATGGAGTGTGATTCAATCCATCAAGTTTATTCTTCTTCACGAAGCCTAGTGTCTCGTCCTCTATATTTCTTACTCCATTTTTTTTTTCTTTCAAGAGTTCAGAATCTTTTATGCAAAGTTACATCTTCAGAAACTCAGCGATAAACTCTCAATTGGGTATTACAGACAAAATTCCTAACTCAAATTCCAAATCCACGTACTTTCATAAATCGAAACTGATATAAGTGATATTTCATGTATTTTCAAATATGTCTTCTGACTAATTAACATATTTTGTGAATTTAAACTGTGTATTTTATGTGTTTTCTGGCAGAGTTATGAACTTCGAATTTGTGAACTATAAACTTATTACAAGAAATTTGGGCTCCTTTTTTATTATTTTTTTTTTTTTCTTTTTAAGTTTTTTAATATATAGTTCAAGTCTCTCGTTTCCAATTTCTGTTTTTTCCAATAACACTTTTTCAATTGATTAATTAATAAAACAATTTATTACAATTTAGAGAAATATATTTTCCCAGTCTCAATTCATGTAGAACCAATTTATTACAATTTAGAAAACAATCTTTGATGTGGAGTATGAAAATCAAGTTTAATTCCATTCTACCTTCTTATTGACCAAAACTACTTTGACATCATTAGTAATTGCTTTTCGAACTACCTAATATGAACAATACATTATATAGGTTTGACTTACTAAAAGGAGGTATATTATTTTGTGTAATTATGTTGGGAAGACACCTGAGGTTGATGTAGAGTTGGGATTCTCTTTCGATGGTCAAGTGGTTGAGTTCATGCACACTGGAGTCAACTAGATATATATGATGAATATGAAAATACATTATTCCATTTCGGATTGTCTGATGTGTGTTCTTGGTAATGAGACTGACTTTAAAATGATGATGAATCTTGAAATTTCATTTTGTATGGTTCGAGTTAGGGTTGATATTTCAAATGATGGTTGAATTTCGAATAATTTTGTACAAACCGGACCTCTGACAGTTGGAGTTGATTTAAATAATGAGAATATTCTAACAACGGTGGTCCCGAGCCATAGCACACGTATTGGCCATCATAAAAAGTTGGGGAAAAGTTTCCGACGCTCAATCCATTGTAGGAAGCAGTGTCAAGTTATTTTGATCATTTCCTCACAAGGTAGTATAATGTTTAATTATTCACTAACTGTAAAGAGTATCCTAGAATTATCAGCATTTGGTATAGAGTAGTCGTATGAAGTAATATCTAATTATCGATCTTTCCGAATCACTCTCACCTATATTAGTACACAGTAGTTTCGAAATCCTAACACATGGTAGTGTCTCTGTGCTCGGGTCACATTCGCCTATAGCAGTATCTAATCACCAGTTTTTTGCGATCACTTTCGCCTATATTTACATAGAGTAGTATCAAGTTCCCACTACATAGTAGTGTCGATATGCTCGGGTCACTTTCGTTTATAGCAATATCAGTTTATCAATACTTTGCATGTGGTCTAGAATTTTTACAAGGAGCAAATAACTATCTCATATTTTTCTCAGTACTTGAGAATTTGTATCCTACTACGTTCTTCAATATCTAATTGTTCAATAGTGGTACAAAGTAATCTCGAAGTTTCAGCATTTGGTACAGGTTAGTGATACTAAATAGTCTCAAATTATCATTTCACTCTATTCACATTCACCTATAGGAGTATCGAATTATTAATTCTGATTCACATGACAGTATCACTCTGCTCCGATCACTTTCGCCTACAATAGTCCTGAATTACCAATCATGCCTCAAAGTAGTTTCAAATTATCTAACTATGGTTCATAGTAGTTTCAAGTTATCACCACATGGTTTGTCGTGCTATTAACAATAGTAACACACAATAGTTTTAAGTTCACAGTGCATGGTGGTTTCGATTTGCTCGAGTGACTTTCGCAAATAGTAGTATAGATTTACCATCTATGATTTAAAATAGTATAACAGTATCTAAATCGGGTTCATAGTAATTTGGAACTATCAACATTTGATATGCTATTTTCTTTTACCAAATAGTGGTAAAAAGTAGTTTCGAATTCTCAAACTCTTGGCAAAATTTTGTCGATTTACAAACTAGGATTCAAAGTACTATCCAATTATATACATCCACTTCAAAGTGGTCTGAAATTATCAAAATATTGAATTAAATACCAAAATATGGAATTATCATTATGAGTCCAAAGTAATGCAAGTTTGGTTCAGACTATTAATATATTCTTCGACACACTAGCATGTTGGCACATACCATCTAATAAAAAGGCCACAAATCCATACGTAAATAGTGTTACCAATCAAAATTTATCCAAATCATTGTAAACGAAAGCATAATGTGCCATAGTATTCGATCAAATATACTACCCAACTATTGGATGAAAACATTAACCATTTTCATTACAAAAATATAGACAAGCCAAAATATTAATCGACAACATTCCAGCATTACTTTTAGGGCGGCGTAACTAATATTTCAATGATTTCAACCTTGAATATATTTATGGCATCATTTGGAAGTCTTTGCTCACCACTACATGTTCCATGAAGTAACATGTGAAAGCCTCAAAATCATTCCTGAATCATGCGAACAAAAACTGTTAGGTCGGTAAATACATTGTCATCGTAGTGTTTTTAAAACATTTAATTCACATAATAAATTAATGTTTGCCATCATAAAAAATGGAAATCCAGACATGAACAAGACACCAAGAATAAACTACTCACATAAACTTACAAATCGAACAACTCAACACTAAATGTAAAAATCATAGACAACACTACTCACCCAAATTACAAATTAGTTAGTTCTCAAAAAACTCTAACAAGATAACCCACCCACATTACATATTGTTCACCATATAATATTATAACAATCAACATTCACACTAGGGATATAAGTTTAGCTATATTAAAACAAAAGTGTATAAATTACAAAAAACCCAACAAATTCATAAACCTGACAATCAATTACATAATACTAAAAACAATGATGAGAATCTTACATTTTTTTTCTTGGTTTTCTTGCTCACACTCAACATCTTTTGGGTACCCTGATTCATATTGAATATTTACAGTTTCAATTAGAGTGAAACAGTACAAAATATGTGAAATCTTGAACTCAGAACCAACTTAACACTCAACGCCATCCAATACTGATCAAAAAGAAAAATGATACTACTCACCCAAAATTACAAATTACCTAATTCAGAAACTACTTATATGCATGAAAAGGATTGACAAAAAATACCACCCCAAATTGCAAAGTGACCAACTCAACACTTGACTGTAAAATCTGAAACAAAACTACAAACCCGAGATTGCAAATTACCTAATTACAAAATTCTATAATTGAAACCTGAAGAAATTTAGACGTGATTAAGACACCAAAAATAAACTACTCACATATAATTACAAACTGAATGACTCAACACTCAACAACAAAATTAGAAATAATATTAATCACCCTGAATTACAAATTAGGTAATTCTCAAAAAACCCTAATAAACTACTCACCCAATTTGCAAATTGTTCACAAACAAAACAACAACATCCTTAGTTGATCAAGATCATTTACTAGCAACTTTTAATTCATGAATGAAAAAAAAAAACTCACCAAATATTACAAACTTCACATACTTTCTATGGTTGTGATTTTTAGAAATTCGTAATTCTTTCATTTACAAATAACTTAAGGTAACATATGGGAGTGACTTTGGGTGTGTATCAGGCTTATCTTGGGGGGAGTAATGCTATTATACAAAATGAGAAGCTTGAGAGCCCGGCTTGGTTCGGTTCATTAAGGCTCGAACTCGACTCGTTTATTTTAATAAATGAGCCAAGCTCGAGCTAATAAAATGCTCGTTTAATTAACGAGCCAAGCCCAGATTGCAAGCTGTTCGATAAGCTCGAACACTAGGATCATTAAAGTCATTTCATATGTAGATATATATATTACCCACCCAACCTTCACAATGGCCCCGTAACCCTAATTCTTTCTCGGACTGCCCCCTTTCCACAGATCGCAAGATGCAAGTCGCTCACCTTCCCATCGGTGAAACCCCTTCATTGATCTGATAGCCATGGCCGAAACCACTCACCTTCTTCATCACTCCATTACCATCACCAGACCACCCATTGGAGATCGAATATCAATTTAACCCTAATTAGTTCTCACATCGAAGATTGAAAATTGCTTTAACTCTAATTCATTATCGTTTTAACCCTAATCCATTGTCGAACTTAAGTTGTGAACGCCAAGAAGAAGATCATGAGGCTAGGGTTCAGAAGCACTTCAAGACCGAAAATAGCAAATGGTTTTTGTCAAAGCTCACGTTCTGAGGTAAAAAATTAAACCAGACAAGTTTGTAGCACAAGGGGTTTAGATTTTTTTTTTTTGATTTTTTTAAAATCAAGACTCCCCCAAATTAAAATATGATTTAAAGGGGTTTAGATATTTTTTTTTTAAATAAATAAACCAAACTCGTTCTGTTGTCTCTATTTGTGACTAAAAATGGAAGCAAAGAAACAAATGTTTTTATTAGCTTGGGTACGCTGCTTCTGATTATTGCTTAATTTTATTTTATGGTAATGTGTCTCATGCTCTGTTCTGCTGAAGCTGATTATTCTGTGCTGTTGCTATATTTGAATTTTCTTTCTTTTTGTTTTAATCATGGGGGAACAATAAATTGTCACAAGTTAACAATATGTTTTTCTCTTCTAAAGAAGAAAAAACCTTCTATTTTTATAGGGTAAATGATGGTTATACTGTTGCTCTGTCTGTAAAAGAATTTTTCTATAGAACCAGATAGGGCTCCATTACGGAGCCCTATATAACACATGGCATCCATCCCACCGTGCATTTATAAAAAAAGAAAGGAAAAATACAAAGAAAAAAAATAATTAAGAGCTCAGATGAATCTCATGTCATTTATAGGGCTCCATAATGGAGCCCTATCTGGTTCAGAAGAACCGGTCTGTAAAATGTCTGAAACTAATATTAACCAAAATTCTAGAATGAACACATTTCACTGTTCTTAATCTCTAATTAATGAAACCAGAAATAGTAATACATCTTAATAAAGCATTAAATCGAAATTTCAAAAATAAAAAATAAAAAATCTCTAATCAACTCAGAAATCAGGATACGAACTAGCATTTAAAAATCCAAGCAACTAATTAAAAATCAAGAATCTGGTCTACATCTAACATTAATTACATAGCTTACCCTTGATCTCTAATTAGTAGTAGTAATCAAGATTGAACTTTTTCCTACTAACTAAACTAACTGGATCAAATCTCACCTCATCCTTCGATGGTGATTATTATTATTATTATTATTATTATTATTATTATTATTATTGTTATTATTATTATTATTATTAATTGACAGGTATGGATGAATTCAATCAAGTTGTTGATGAAGAAGTTGATATCGATGAGAATGTGGATGAGTTGAGTGATGAAGAGCTGGAAATAGTCGATGAAGATTCCAGCAAAGCATTGGAAAAACAAGGTGCACCGGCCAACCCATTCGAGAAACCTACATGGCAAAAGAAGTCAATCATATGGGACAACATGGAACTTATGAAGTTCAAGAATGGAACCCGAAAATTGAAGTGTAATCATTGCGGCAAAATGCTTACTAAGAGTGGTACTGGAACTACAACTCACCATAGGCATCATGTACTTTCATGTCTACAAAGGAAGATAAACATGGCGGGGGACCAAAGCAACGCGAAGCAACAAGTCTTATCATTTACAGAAGGGTCATCTGTGGCTGATATCACGTTGATTACGAATTTTTCATACAATCATGCGAAGGTACGAGAGCTTGCTTCTCAGATGGTTTTAGTACACGAGTATCCATTTTTAATGATGGATCATTATGTTCTTAGTCTGTTCATGAAAGTTGCATCCCCATTTTACAAAAAGATTACCCGATAACAAGTCAGAGAAGATTGTTATACTACCTATGAACTGGAAATGAAAAAATTGAAATCTGTATTGATAGGTGCTACTGGGGTTAGTATAACTACTGATATGTGGAAATCTGGTCAAGAAGTTTAATATAATTCTGATTGGGTGCTTCAAAAACGTGTGTTAAACTTTTGTAATGTGCCACCACCACATTCCGGAGTGATTATTGTTGATGCTTTAAATAAATATTTCATTGAGTGGGGGATTGAGAACAAAATTTGTAGCATAACCGTAGATAATGCAAGTTGTAATGATGTTTGTATTAGGAGACTTAAAGAGGATGTTGCTCTGAGAAAGAGATTAAGTATTGGTGAGAAAATCTTTCATGTGAGGTGTTGTGCGCATATACTTAATCTTTTAGTACATGATGGTATTGGAAATATCGAGGTTGTGATGTTCTTAGAGATGGGATCAAGTACTTAAACAATTCAAAGTCTCACCATATTCAATTTGCAAAAATTTCCAAGCAATTGCAGTTGCCCTCGAGAAAATTGATTTTAGATTGTACAACTAGATGGAATAGCACATATATCATGTTGGCTTCGGGTCTAGAATTTAAGGATGTTTTTTCGATATACAAGGATATTGGTCCCGCATTTATTTATGTTCCTAGTGAATCAGATTGGTCGAAAGTGGAAGAAGTGTGCCGGTTTTTGGGTATTTTTTATGAGATCACTAACATGATTTCTGGATCCAACTATCCAACTTCTAACATTTTTCTTGTAGAGCTTTATCGAGTTAAGGAGCTTTTAAATGAGAAGCCTCTTGATGTTTCTCCTCATATGAGACCTAGTCTGATGCTATGATCCAAAAATCTGATAAATATTGGGGAGAAAGTAACGTGTTGTTGTCATTTGGTGCGATTCTTGATCCGAGGTATAAAATGGTGCTTATTGGTCTTTTTTTTTCCGATTATTTATGGTGAGGTGGAAGCTGTGATTAAAATTTCTGAAATTAAACATCTTCTTTATGAGCTTTACAATGAATATGTTGATACTTTTATCTCATCTCATGCAGAAGAACCAGCTGGACAGCCTGTAAAACGGAAGCATAATCCATTTTCTTCTTCTTTTTCTTCTTCCACTCAAGGAAATGTTAAAAAAAACTGGAGGTGTTATCACAGTTAAGGAAAAGTTTCTAATGCATGTTAGTGAAATCGATAAGGCTCCACTTAAAAAATCAATTTGGATTCGTATTTAGAAGAAGGTAGGCATATTTGTGATGCCTCTGACAATCCTGATGTTTTGTTTTGGTGGAAAGGTGAAATGTTGAGGTTTTTGATATTGTCAAGCATGGCTTGTGATATTCTTTCTGTTCCAGTTACAACCGTGGCCTCCGAATCTACCTTTAGTGCTGGTGGTAGAATTATTGACGATCGACAAGCTTCTATGACCGTTGACACAGTGAAGGTGCTACTTTATGGCAATGATTGGATCCAAATCTTCATAGCTTAAAAACTAGGCCTCGTGTAAGTGTAATACAATTTTTAATTGGTTATTCAAATTTATTAAAAGTTTTATTTTTCTTATTTTTGTTGGAAAATATATTGACTTTCTTGTTTTTAATTTTCTAGAATTCATCGAATGTTGTTGAATTATCTACCTATCATGAGGTTGAGCTTCCTCAAGATTGAGTGTTAGTCGAAGTTGCTGTTATTTGATGATCGAAGGCTGGAATTATTGTCAATCTTGATGTAAATTGGATTTAAGCTGCTGTCTTTTATTTTGTTATTTTGGAGTTTATTGTGAAACTGTGTTTGTGTTTATTGTCAAAATATGTTTATGTGTGATGTCTTTTACATTTAGTTGTTAACTTGTTGTCTTTTATTTTGTTATTTAGGGTTTGAGTTACAGAATATATTTGTGACTCGTGTGGATTAATGTTTTGTGGTGAATGGTAATTTCATGCCTTTCTTATTTGTTTCTCAAATGAGTTTTATTGAAAATGTCAAATTGGAACAAGGTTATTTACAATTTATGAGAATTTGCACAGGTTTTATTACAATTTTCACTTTTCTGCACTCATTTTTTTCAAAAAGAATGGTTTCAATAGTAAATAATTTTCGAACTCGAGCCCGAGCTTGAATTTGCAACTAGTGAGCGAGTCGAGCTATAATTTTAGCTTGTTAATGTGAACGAGCAAGCTCGAGTTAGGCTCGAAACATGCTCGAGCCGAGTTCGGATTTTGGGTGGTCGGGCTCGACTCGACTCGTATAACAGCACTACTCTTCATCGAAGTGAAAAACCAATTTTCAGGCATTCAAGAAATTTTAAAAGTTTATAAGTATAATGATGTAATTTTAAACACCACTACATCTAAGGGGGTGTACTCATTTGGAACTTGTAGAGATATTTTAAGATTTGTTTCACTATAAGATTTGTATGAATTTTCTTTTGTTTTTATTGATTTTATATATTTGTTGGGAGTTTATAAAAGTTTTGTGAAATCTCATGTTTAAAGATGGGATTTCGTAGTGGGATTTGATATGTATAATTAACTTATAAGTCTAGAAAAATTCAGTCAAATCATTTGACTTTTTAAATATCTCATGACAATTTAAGAATTCAAAATATCTCAAATGAATACATTGAGACTTTTATGGACATTGAATAATTCATTAGAAATTTCAATTAAATACCTCAAGACTTTTATAAGTTTTAAAATATCTTAATTAAATACGGAATAATTTTAAAAATATTAAAATATTTTTAAAAATCATAAATGAATACACCCCCTAATTCTTTAACTTTAAATATCTATTAGATTATAATCCGAACTTTTAGACAAGTTATATTGGCCGATTATATTTCTCTACATGAATATTACCACTTCTAATTCTAACTAAGTTTCTTTCTAAGGCCCAATATAATTTCAATAGATGGGCAAGTTTTAAGGCCCAATATAATTTGAAGGAGTGTAAATGGGCTTACAAATGGCTTCGTCACAATTATCTGAAATAAAATAAAATCGGCCTCACCGTATCAACTCTCTCTGTTTCTAATCCGTAAGCATGGTAATGGCAAGGATCACTCAAACCCTAACACCCAAACGATCGGGTTTCCTCACCTTCTCTCGTCGTTTCTGTGTCGGCTCTGGTTCGTGACATAGTTATCTGTGTTTTTTTTATCTGGTGAAAATTAAAATCAAGATATTTACCTCTCTCTCTCTCTGTCTTTCTTTGCGAGTAATTTTTTTCGGTCTTTCTATGAGATTGGTTACAAATTTAACAAGGGTGAAGTATTTAATTTAATTTAATGCGGTGCAGGAGCTTGTTGCATCTGGTGGCTATTTTGTTTTAGGCTCTGTTTGTTTGTAACTTATTTAATTATTTTTAATGCAACAAATGTTGTCGAATCCAATGTTTAAGCAGTTGAGGCATAATTTAATTTAATGCGGTGCAGGAGCTTGTTGCATCTTTCTTGATTGATATTTTGTGTTGCCTTGGTCCCAATGAATTCTTATTATATGCATTAATATTCCTTTTTTGTAGTCGAACCGGATATCGATCAGAGTGATACCAAGCTATATAACATTTGCGTGATTTTGCCTGATGAGAAACGGTTTGGTAGCAAGGAAGAAAAAGAAGTTTGGTACCATTGGTATCTATCATTGGTGTGTGGATCAAAAGCAGCAGCTCCAATTATTAATAGGGATCCAAGGATACAGTGGACTTACGGGTGGGGTTTTTGTGCCAGATTGTCGCCTGAAGATGTTGAAGCCCTAAGAAAACGTGAAGAATTTGTATATGCAGCACCCGACGAAAAAATTGACTTGAGGGTTTGCACATGTTGGCGTGAAGAAGAAGTGGTCATGCACAACGAAGCAGATGAGCAGTCAAGTGTGAGATAAAATTTCACAAATAACCATCTGCTCAGATTTCTATCTGTGGGACATTAGTTGCCTTGTGACCCTCTTAATAGTAATGTTAGCTTACCTCTCTGTGTAAGTTTTATATGTTAAATTCTATTTTATCATCACCGTATCTAGTTAGTTAATTGGCCCTTGGAGATTAATGGTGAAGTTACATGCATGTATATTTCCTTCTCAAAAATCAATCAGTGCGTGCGCACACATACACACCGTAGAGAAGATGGTTGAATCTTGTGTGATAAGACTAAGACTCACGGGCATTTTTTGTAATTAAAGCCAAAGAGTTCCTAGCGACTTGATCAACCTACAATACAAAATCCAAGCCGGACAGCCCCGATGTAGGCCCTCTGATGCTTAAGTCGGTTTCTTTTTAAAAGTGATATGCGAGAGCTCAAAATTTAGGATAATAATAGACATTTTCCCAATCTAGGGTTTCTGTCTCCTATATAAGAGTTCGCCTCTCCTAAAGAAGAGCTCGCCTCTTTATTTCCCATAAAATCTGTAAAGAAGAGCTACATGATCCATGATAATTTAAAATTAATGATTTATAAAATTGTGAGTTCTATGGTCCATGAGAATTGAAGTTTTATTAAAATATGTTATGAAAATAATATAGCTTGAATACCCTATTTATAAGGTTATTTGGACTTCTCCACCAACTAATAGGATTCCTTCATAAGATGGAGAGATTCTAATTGTAATGTTCTCTTAATTATACTCAATCACCATAATTAGAAAATATTCTCATATTAGAATTCTTACTTTTCATAATTCCATAATAACCATAAAACCTTATTACCATATTCGTCAAGACCTACAACCTTCTACACCTTTCATTGCTTTCTTACCATATATAGTTGAGTCGATTTTTGATGTCGTATCAATGAAGACATCTCTTTTGGAACACCACAGTGTAAATAACTAAAATAGAATTATAAAATATAAATTAACGAAAAATCTAAAAATAATAAATATTAATAATTTATTTCTCTTATATTAAATAATATGGAAAAAATAAAATTTATTTATACTCACCTAAAATAATTTATCCATGAATCTTGTTATGACATAAATCTCTCATCAAAGCGTTCAACTTGATTTTGAATATCCTTGAAATTATATTAGGTTGATATTCTAGTTTCAGATTCCTTTTATAAACAAAGCAAACAGTCTCTCGTGAATGTAATTAACAAATCAAGATAACATGCCCATCGCAAAATTACCATAGCATCTTAGTAGTTCACAACCATAAATTGAACACCGACAGTAAATGTCATAGGCAAGACAACGTGAGTAACAACAGTTGAGTCTTCCATTTTACCTTATAACACTGCATCAGCAGTCTCACTATACATCTCGCGTCGTGATATTTTTTGTTGGGTTTTGACGTACTGCAATCTTGAATATTCAATCATCTTATAACAATCAATTATGAGTTCTTATGTGAGTCGCCGACTATATAAAATAGTGGGCACCTCAATCTCTCTTTCAAGCAATCAGTGAGAAAAGAATTCTCTCTGCCTCACATATTGTCTACTCTTACCTTTAGGTGTTCGATATTTATAAAAATATATATCTTCCCCATAGAAAATAGAAATGGATATTTCAGAGTAAGGTATGAAAGATGGAACTCGTTGATATGTTTCAAATTAAAATATCTCTTTTTTTTTACTACAATATCCATATTCAACTTTGAGAATTAAGATCACCAACAACCAATAAAGAAAACCCATCCACTTCTGAAAGATTATGTGTCCTTCCACCCTTGCCTCTTATCCTAAGTAGACGTAATTTCATTTCAGCAACGCCATCCTCTCCAAACATTTTTGGCCATTCTAAACGACTTAAACAAATTAATTTCACTATCCAGTATGGATTGTAGGTCTGGTGTAACTTGGGTATGAATAGAATTCTTTTCATTGTTGCCTCTTCACAGTGAGGGAATAATAGTATATGTATACTAAGTATAATATAAATATTTCAATGAATTTGAAGTGATTGGTATGTAAAATGTAAATGCATAGCTAACATAATTAATTCGATCACTACAAAAAAAACTCGGCTATACTGACGGGTATGCTGACGGGCAAAAAGCCGCCAACAATGCTGGCGAATTTACTGGCGAATAATATTGATGGCGGTTTTGCTGACGGCCTAGGCCGTTAGCAAATATCTCCGTTAATAGCTCCTCAGGGAAAGAGCGGGAATATATATACACACGCTGACGGCGTTACCCGTCAGGATTCTAATCCTAAATATCGGCCCCCTCCTTCCCCACCTCATTCTGTCAAACCAAATTTTAAAAAAAAATCACAAAACCCCCGCCCCCTCATCGCCGACACATCGTCGCCGCCAACCACCACCACACGTGCCCTCCGTCGCCGTCGCTCGGGAGAAAGTAAATTTTATTGTTATTAATTTTTTTAATTATTATGAATTAATTTTTAATATTTTTTGATGTTTGTTTATTGTTATTATTTTTTTTAATTATTATGAATTCATTGTTAATATTTTTTGATGTTTGTTAATTGTTATTATTTTTTAATTATTTATGAATTAATTGTTAATTGAATAAACCTACAATATATCCATTTGATAGAATATACTTTAATTTAGCAAATATAAAATAAAATTTTATTTTTTAAAAAATAAAAATTTATTTTTAAAAAAAAAATTCTATTTTTTTTAAATAAAAATTTGTTTTTTTTTAAAATAAAAATATGTTTTTATTTAAAATAAAAATCTTTTTTTATAAAATAAAATTCTGTTTTCTTTTATTTTCTTAATAAAAAACTATTTTTTTAAAATCAAATTTGGGATTTAAATAATTTTAATGTAAATTGTAGTTAATTTATCATTCTATTTTTATTTTAATTTGAATATAAATATATAGTTTTTATAATAATTTTAAATTAAATAAAAATTTATTTAAAATTCTATTTTTATTTTCTAGTTAAAATAATTAGGTTTCAGATAGAGTTTAATTTTGAAATAAAGTTTTGATTTCAAATTAGGGGTCTAATCGTATATAATTTAGAAATTAAGATTAAATTGGTAAATTTTTAGGAAAATACGTACACAAAGTATATAATTAGGGGGACTTCTACGTTGTCGTGAAGGTACCATTCCCCACTTAATCAGAACCATTAGATTAAAAGTTAGTTATGGATAATAATAAGATTAAGGGATGTAAATGCAGGGGGGCTGGGAGGTATGGTGCCTTCACGGCACCTTAGTCATTTCCTATAATTAGATAGTTATGGTATAATTTAGTAAATAATTAGGAATATAGGGTTTCATTGTATTAACTTAGGTTGTTAGGATCTGCTTTCAAATTTAGATAAATTTTAGGGACAAACTATATTTTGATATATGTATGCACTCTTTATATTGTATATATATTGTTCATGCATGGGAGGCCGTGGTGATCGGCCGAAATTTAAAAAAAAATGTATATTTTACATGAATGGAAGGCCGTGGTGATCGGCCGGGGTTTGATTTTGTTTATATATATTATTATCATTGGTGTTGTTTGTTGTATACCGTCGGATGTTGACGTGGGTTATGGCGCCGGCCGGGAGGTGCTGTCCCTCCAATAGCGGATTTTCAATTTTTTTAAATAAATGTGATAGGGTGTCACGTGGTTTTATTTAAATTTTCAAAATATTTTTTAAAAACGTGACGGTGGTAATTGCTTATTTAGAACCTTGGCGAAGTAACCCGATTCATATTATTTTAGAGAATCAATTATATATAGATCACTCGTTTGAGAATGAATATCAAATAGAAAATTTTGAAACTAAGTTTCGAATTATTCCAATATTCCTTAGACCCATTTGAGATTTAGTATCAAATATAGAGTTTGATACTAAATTTTGAATTGTCCCATTTTTGGACAGTTTGAGAATGTGACTTGTAGTATGGTTATGTTATGTGTATGTTTTGTTTGTTTTTAGATTTGAAATTTCGATTTCTGCATCTCTTTAATTATTCTCGGGTGTACTGAAATATACGTGTACTATGAGAACTAAGGGGAGATGCTGCCGAAATTTTGAATCTAAGAAAAATGCATATTTTAAGATAATACATACTACTAAATGTCACGTTCTTGAATGGGATAGAAGCCTTACCAATTATTACTCGAATTACTCATTCTTCTCGTAATGCTGCCGAAATTTGTCACGTTCTTTTCTGGACATTTATTCTAGAATCCGAATAACACTCAAAAATCATAGGATGGTTGCTGATCGTAGTTGGATGTACAAATGGAATACTGCCGGATTTCTAAATCCGGCATTCGTGGCAGGTGTAGATAGTTTCGTACAGTTTGCACTCACGCATGATTCTGTAGAGGGGACGGTGATAAACTACAATGCCCTTGCCCACGAACTAAGTGTAGGAACTCTAGTTATAGGTCTATCGATGAGATAAAATGTCACTCGTTACCTAAGGGTTCATTGCTGATTACTACATTTGGACTCATCACGGGAAAACAGATCTCGTCTCATCTCCTGTTGATATTGAAGTCGTGGGACCATCATCAAATGCATACGTCGATATGGTGCAAGATGTTGTCGGTCCCAATTTCGATATAAATGATATTGAGTTAGATGAATCACCTAATCTCGAGGCGAAGAAATTTTTCGATATTCTGAAAGTTGCAAAAACCTCTATATCCCGGTTGCGAGAAACACAATCGATTGTCTTTAGTTGCCCGTCTTATGAATTTAAAATCGAAGCATGGCATTTCTCATAAATTTTATGATCAATTTATTGATTTAATCAAAGAGATCGTGTCGGGAGACAACAATGTTGCAGATAATTTCTATGAAAGTAAAAAGTTGTTGAGAGGTATGGGGTTACCAGTAGGGTAGATAGATTGCTGCGTGAAGAACTGCATGATTTATTGGAAGGATGATTTGAATCTGGATAAGTGCAAGTTTTGTGATCATACACGGTTCAAACCCGCGAAGAAAGGACAAGTTAAACGGCGCAAGTCCAACTTAGTTTCGTACAAGAGGATGTTTTACTTTCCTCTAACGGCCCGCCTGCAGAGGTCTTACGTATCTAAAATAACGGCAAAAGATATGCGGTGGCATGTAGAACATATGGTAGAGGATAGTGTCATGCGCCACCCGTCAGATTCTCAGAAAATTTAATAATATTTTCATTTCTTTACTGACGGCCTACTGACGGGTAGGCCGTCAGTATATTTCAGGACTTTCTTACGGCCAATACCCGCAAGCAATACTGACGGACATATACCCGCAAGGATTGCTGACGGCCAAACCCGTCAGGATGGCATCAGATATTCCTGACTGCCAAACCCGTCAGGAATACTGACGGTCATTTTCTGGCGGGTTTGGCCGTCAAAAAAGCCGTCAATCATACTGACGGGAACATTTTCCCGTCAGGATACTACAATGCTGCCAACGAGAATGCTGACGGCCAATATCCGTCAGTATTCCATATACTGACGGATTTGGCGGTCAGCATATCCGGGATTTTTTGTAGTGGATTCTTAACTTCAATAGAAACTTAGTATGAATGATACTTTCAAAATTACCGTCTTTAGCAATATTTTCTTTCAAAGGCGCCCTTCCCCTTCTTGGTTTCTGGATTAGTTGATTTTTTTTTCAAATTTATTATAATTGATGCCACAATGTCCATTGCACTCGATGCTTAGTTCTTACTTGTATTGTTTTTTGCTTTCTGAGATAGTAAAAAAAAATATTTTTTTAATTATCAATTCAAATAAAAAGTATTGAATTATAATAATATTTGATTAATAACTTGTTGATAGCCAATAAAATAAATATTAAATTATATTGTATTGAACATTTCTTTATAATTTAATTAAAAAAAAGTGGTCAAAGTATTTTTGAAAAAAAGTGACATAAGTCACAATAACAAAAAATAACAAACAAACATACAAAATAACAAAAGACTCACAATAAAAATCAAAATAATATATAAGTGCATATATATATATATATATATATATATATATATATATATATATATATATATATATATATATATATATATATATATTTATATATATTCAGATGTTCTTATTATCTTTGATATTAATTATTATTATTATTAATATTAATTAGGCTATCTACCCTAATTATGTTAAGATAATTTCTACATAATTAAAAAATTCTATGTGCCTTTTTAATTAAAGAAAGAAACTAAATCATCATTAATATTAAACTTTATGAGATCAATTCAAATAAGAATGTATTGAATCGTAATAATATTTGATGTATAACATGTTGATAGCCAGAAAAATAAATATTAAAATATATTATTTTATATAACCAAAATGATAATTTTAGATCCAAAGAGTTTGAGTTTTAGATCAAGATCGTTGTTATTGAGATTGAACTTAAAAGGAGGAACCCATTTTGATTTAAAACTATGTATTCAACTAAGAGTACAATTATTTTAATCACGGATTTGCGGGATAATTCCCATATAATCTTACAAATAAAACTAATATTTCTAATACTTCGACTAATTACAAACTTCTCTATACTCTTTTAACTCTAAGACTAGACTAAACTGCTCTTATTAGTACATTTTTAAAAATTGTTGCCCAGAATAATTTAACAAAATCAGCTCGATACTCACAAAAAATCAAACTGATTTTCAAACTCGATTTGCAGTTGAAATGAGACATACAGATTTCGTGAAATTTCATTGAAAATCAGTTCAATCAGTCCCACATTCCCCCCAAAATATGCTCGATAAAACCTAACTGATTCCCCCATAATCAAATACATTGTCTTACTCAGTTTGCAATCCAATATGATGCGAAAAAATCTCATGAAATTTATACGAAATCGGTTGATTAAATCCCATGCTCCCCCAAAAATAAGCCTGATACACACCCAAAGTCACTCCCATATGTTACCTTAAGGTATTTGTAAATGAAAGAATTACAAATTTCTAAGAAATCATCAGCATAGAAAGTATGTGAAGTTTGTAATATTTGGTTTTTTTTTTAATTATGTTCATTCATAAATTACAAATTACTAATAACTGATCTTGGTCAACTAAAGATGTTGTTGTTTTGTATTGTGAACAATTTGTAAATTGGGTTAGTATTTTATTAGGGTTGTTTGAGAATTACCCAGTTTATAATTTTGGGTGATTAATAATGTTTCTAATTTTGTTGTCGAGTGTTGAGTCATTCAGTTTGTGATTTTATGTGAGTAGTTTATTTTGCTGTCTTAATCACATCTAAATTTCTTTAGGTTTCAGTTATAGAAGTTTGTAATTAGCTATTTTTCAATTTCGGGTTAGTAGTTTTGTTTTGAATTTTACGGTCAAGTGTTGAGTTGGTCAGTTTGTAATTTTGGGTGGATTTTGTTTCAATCCTTTTCATTTATGTACTCCCTCGATTTGCATATAAGTAGTTTCTTATTTAGGTAGTTTGTAATTTTGGGTGAGTAGTATCATTTTTTTAATCAGTATTAGATGGCGTCGAGTGTTAAGTTGGTTCCGAGTTCAAAATTTCACATATTTTGTATTGTTTAACTCTAATTGAAATTGCAAAAATTCAATATGAATCAGGGTACCCAAAAGATGTCGAGTGCAAGAAAGAAAACCAAGAAAAAGATGTAAGATTCTCATCATTGTTTTTAGTATTATGTAATTGATTGTCAGGTTTATGAATTTGTTGGGTTTTTGTAATTTATGTACTTTTATTTTAATATAGCTAAACATAAATCCCTAGTGTGAATGTTGATTGTTATAATTTTATACGGTGAACAATATGTAATGCGGGAGGGTAGCTTGTTAGAGTTGTTTGAGAACTAACTATTTCGTAATTTGGGTGAGTAGTATTGTCTATGATTTTGCCATTGAGTGTTGTGTTGAGTTGTTCGATTTGTAAGTTTATGTGAGTCTATATTCTTGGTGTCTTGTACATGTCTGGATTTCCATTTTTTTATGATGGCCAACCTTAATTTATTGTGTGAATTAAATATTTTAAAAACACTACGATGACAATATATTTACTGACCTAAATATTTTTGTTCGCATGATTTTTCACACGTTACTTCATGAAACATGTAGTTATGAGCAAAGACTTCAAAACGATGTTGAAAACGATGCCATGAATATATTCAAGGTTGAAATCATTGAGATATTAGTTATGCCGCCTTGAAAGTAATGCTGGAATGTTGTCGATTAATATTTTGGCTTGTCTGGTTTTTTGTAAGGAAAATGGTTAGTGTTCTCATCCAATAGTGGGGTAGTATATTTGGTTGAATACTGTGGTATTATGCTTTCATTTACAATGATGTGGATAAGACTTGATTGGGAACAATATTTGCGTATGGATTAGTGGCCTTCTTATTAGATGGTATGTGCCGACATGCTAGTGTGTCGAAGAATATTGTAATAGTCTGAACCAAATCCAGCATTACTTTTGACTCATAATGATAATTCCATATTTGGTATTTAATTTCATGTTTTGATAATTTCAGACCACTTTAAAGTGTATGTACATAATTGGATAATACTTTGAATCTTAGTTTGTAAATCGACAAAGTCTTGCTAAGAGTTTGGGAATCCGAAACTACTTTGTACCACTATTTTTAAAAGAAAATAGCATATCATATGTTGGTACTTCCAAATTACTATGAACCTGATTTGGATACTGTTATACTATTTTGAATCATAAATAGTAAATCTATACTACTATTGCGAAAGTCACCCTAACGAATCGAAACCACCATGTATTGTGAACTTAAAACTACTTTGTGCTACTATTGGTAATAGCACGACAAACCATGTGGTGATAACTTGAAACTACTATGAACCATAGTTAGATAATTTAAAACTACTTTATGGCATGATTGGTAATTCAGGACTGTTGTACGGAAAGTGATCGGAGCAAAGCGATACTATCATGTGAATCAAAATTAGTAAATCGATACTCGTATAGGTGAATGTGAACAGAGTGAAACGATAATTCGAGACTATTCAGTATCACTAACCTGTACCAAATACTGAAAATTCGAGACTACTTTGTACCACTATTGAATAATTAGATACTACTACGGAAGAATGTAGTAGGATACAAATTCCCAAGTACTGAGAAAAATATGAGATAGTTATTTGCTCCTTGTAAAAATTATAGACCACATGCAAAGTATTGAAAAACTGATACTGCTATAGGCGAAAGTGACCCGAGCACATAGACACTACCATGTGTTAGTTCAAAACTACTATGTGGCAATATAGGAGAGAGTGATCCGAAAAGATCGATAATTAGATACTACTTCTTACAACTACTCTATACCAAATGCTGATAATTCTAGGATACTCTTTACAGTTAGTGAATAATTAAACATTATACTACCATGTGAGGAAATGATCCAAATAACTTGACACTGCTTCCTACAATGGATCGAGCGTCGGAAACTTTTCCCCAACTTTTAGCAAGAAATGTTAGATAATTCGCTACTATTTGCAAAATATTCCAACAAAATACATATTACAAATAAGAATTCCGAACTAAGAACATAATGTATCATTGTGTCAATAATGAAGACAAGAGAATTTATTTGGAAAGCGAGTGCAACAATGAAGTCGAGACAAAGTGAAACGTGGGAGAAAAACAATCGAGACATTATAGTCAATGAAATGGCTTTGTGCAATTTTTTTTTGATGGCCAACACGTGTGTTATGGCTCGAGACCAGCATTGATAGAATATTCTCAGTGTTTGAATCAACTCCAACAGTCAGAGGTACAATTTGTACAAATTATTCAAAGTTCCACCATCATTCGAAATATCAACCCTAACTCGAACCATACCAAATGAAATAGCAAGATGAATCATTATTTTAAAGTCAGTCTCATTACCAAAAACACACATCAAACAATCCGAAATAGTATAATGTATTTTCATATTCATTTTATCTGGTTGATTCTTGTGCACGAACTCAACCACTTGGTCATCGAAAGAGAATCTCAACTCCACATCATCTGCAAGTGTCTTCCCGACATAATTACATAAAATAAAAATACCTCCGTAGTAAGTCAAACCTATAATGTATTGTTCATATTAGGTAGTTCGAAAAGCAATTACGAATGATGTCAAAGTAGTTTTGTAGAATGGAATTAAACTTGGTTTTCATACTCTTCATCAAAGATTGTTTTCTAAATTGTAATAATTTGGTTCTACATAAATTGAAACCGGGAAAATATATTTTTCAAAATTGTAATAAATTGTTTATTTTAAATTAATCAATTAAAAAAGTAGTATTGGAAAAACATAGATTGGAAACGAGAGAGACTTAAACTGTATAAAAAAAGGGAGCCCGAATTTCTTGTAATAAGTTTATAGTTCACAAATTCGAAATTCACAACTCGCAAAAAAACACATAAAATTCACAGTTTAAACTCACAAAATATGTTAATTTGTGAGAAGACAGATTTTAAAATACATGAAAAATCACTTAGTTTCAATTTCTGAAAGTACGTGAATTCAGAATTTGTGTTAGGAATTTTGTCTGTAATACCCAATTAAGAGATTATCGCTGAGTTTCTGAAGATGGAACTTTGCATAAAAGATTCTGAACTCTTGAAAGGAAAAAGAAATGAAGTAAGAAGTATAGAGGACGAGACGCTAGGCTTCGTGAAAAAAGAATAAACTTGATGTAGTGAATCACATTATCATGCAAATGTTGTGCCTATTCTATTTCCATCTAGCTAGATTTATTTGTGTCCAGTCAATTTTCAATCAGGTAGATTTATTAATCCCATCAATAAGTAAAATTATATGGAATATATTTATCTTAAATGAGTATAAAATAATTATTAGATTTATATAAAAATAGAGTGTTATGTTTTAGATTTATATGAGAATTTTCCCATTGCGTTAAATTTGAGATTAATCACAATCTATTGCATCAAATTTGAGATTTTATAGTCTTGTACACCCAACTATCACCAATATCACTCTTTAATTGTCAAAAAAATAAGTAAATTAGAAATACATGCATATTTCCCTCGCAAAAATCAATCAACTATATTGATGAGAAAAAAAAAAAAGAAACGTCTCGGAAGATAGTTTAATTTTGTGTGATAAGACTAAAACATATGGGCATTTTTGTAATAGTGTTTGTGCATTAATCTCAGCATTGCACTGATATATATGCTCCCCGCTGAGATTAATGCATGAGCGCGAAATATATTGGACTTCTCGTAAATATACCGGTAAAGTACAAAAGTTATCCATGAGCTTTGGCCTAATTATAAAAAAAAATTAGAATTATCTTTTAAAATTACAAATACCTCATTGGCATTTCTTCGATTTTACGAGTTTTAAAATATATTTAAGAGCAGTGTATTATTCAAAACAGTGTTTCCAAAAAATTGACTTAGGCACTAGGCGACCCTAGGCCACGGCGATCAAGCCTAAATCGCCTAAATCGAAAGATGAAAGGCCTCTACCAAAAAATATTCTTATTTAAAAAGAGATTTTAAAAAAAAAAAACTATCACTTTATTAATCACATACTTATCACAATATCTTAAATTTAGACGTGGGAAAATCTCACCACAATTGGAAATTAAAGCAATTTGGTATATGTATATATATACAAAAGTTCAAACTCATAGAAGCAACATGTATACTCTTTATTGATGAGTTCAATTATACTAACATTCCAGGTACATAATAATAAGTTAGCGGAGTCATTTATTCCCTTTTCTTCTCTCAAATAAACAAATTCGAGAACCAACCAATTTGTATTGTTAAAAAGGAATATGGCTGCTCGCTCAATCACGCTCAATCAGTAGACATGATGCTAGTACAACTCAATAAGGATACACAATCTCTTGAGATTAAGAAATTAAAATTATACCTCCTTTTTTTTTTTTTTTTGCATTTCCCTCGAAGGTCGCCTTTTTTCTTTTTTTCTCTACGGAGGTTGATGGGTTGCCGACAAGAGGACCGAAATTCGAGCTGCTCATTCTTTGAAACAGTGGCTAGGGCTTTGCAACTCTATAGAAATCTCTCCGCAAGGTTGAGAAGAAGGGGGAAATGGACTAGGGTTGGGAAAATCAGGAAAAAAAAAAATGCAAGTTGGTTGCTTACCAACACCGGTGAAAATTTAGGGTTTCTATTCAATTATGTGCAACCGCTTTTATGAGGAGATGAACTGGGAGATGAATGAATGTTTTTTGTGAAGGGTGGACTGTGAAGTGTTAGATTATTTATTAGGGTAACAGCAACGGTGACTTTTTAAATAAGTTTAAACCTATAAAGCCAACTTCAAAAATTTTTACACCATTGCAAATGTGGGTTTTAGTAATAACAGTAAATATTAGGTTTGCATTTGTAAACCTAGCTTTTGGTTGAAAGTAGAGAAAGACGTGGGCCCTTTATTTTAGAAACAAACTAAGTTTTTTAGTTTTTTAGTTTATGATTGTAAGTGCACAAGTTTGTTAGAAATACAACGAGCACGAACAAGGAATGTATATCACAAACTGGAAAAATAAAACAATAAATTATAAAACAAGTCGAGTCGAGTTTAGAACTCTGTCCCCAAGACGAAATAGCCCCGATAGTGCCCTTCGGTTTTGGCTATTCGTCCCCAAAAATGAAACGACTTCGTCTCTGGTATTATAGCACCGTAAATACCAGAGTTCCAGTGAACTCGAAGAAAATGGTCTGAGCTAAGTAAAGAAAGTGAATGGTCAAAGTAACGCCCATGCATGAGCAAAAAACCGTTCAATTTTCAAGCATATTTCTCACTCACCAATAATTGGATATGAGAAATTCAAGATACTACGATTATCTACACAACACGTAGATCGAGATTACACAATTCGTTAATACAAAATTTTTACTGTACCATTAAATTGATTAAATACAATTTTCAGCAAAGTTTTGAAATTGTGAGGTTTTTTAGGGTGAGGTATTACTGTAAATTTTACAAAAAAATTTGAATATATTGCTTGATCGTTACAGACACCCTTATTGGTGAAAATTTATCTCCAAATTTCCGTTACCTTTAATATTTTACTTATTATAATACACTATTTGGTTATCTTATAATAAAACAACGGAAAGCTGAAATTAACAATACACTACAATCAAGCAGCAAGGATAAATTAAATTCAACCAACATTACACGCTAGCGTTTACACGTACATCTATTTTATAATAAAGGCAGAGCACGTTGCACATTTTCTAATTAAATAAGGTACATTAAATTATTATAGGAAAAATAATTACTAAGTCCGAAGGAAGCTTCCAGAAAATGGTCCCCGACCCGGCCCTACTTTTTGTTCAACTTGTTATTATCCAACGAAACATCGCGAACTTTTTTCGCACGTCTACCAATCTTTACACGTGACAATCCAAATACATACTGTCAGATCAATCAATCCTCTACGCTAATCCTCACTACACCGCTTTCGTTTAATCCTCTCTCATTTTGATCCAACGGCTCAAATTTAATCTCCCCTACAGGGAGCTGCAGCTGCAGATCCATCCCAACCTCCGCCGGAGCACCTTCGCCTTCCCTCCCGCGCTTCCCACACATCGGCCCGCCGGGGGAATTACCGCCGGTTCTCTCTCCGCCGTCCGCCGCCGCGATCTCCTCGTAGAATCTCGTCATTGGGAGAAGATCCAGAGGCTTCACCGCCGCCGTGCTCTGCCTACCGCCGCCGTTGAAGCCCGACATCAGAACGTAGATGTTGTCGCAGAGGCTTTTCATTTGGCGCAGCTCCTTGTTGAGCTGCGCGTTTTCCTTCTTCAGCCGCTTGTTCTCCCCGATCAGCTCCGCCGCGCCGTCGCCGAAACTGAAGATGGAGGACGGAGAGACAGAGGACGAAGTTACCTGATCTTCGCCGGAGTCCGACGGAGACACCGTCGGAGGCGGCGGAGATGGAGTCGGCTGGGCTGTCGATTTATCCGCCGCCGCCGTCGGCGGCGGCGCAATTTTCCGGCGCTGAATGTCGCAGAGAAGCCTTTTGTCGCCTCTTCGAAAGCAATCGTTCGAGAATTCCCATCGATCCGGCACAACCTTTCTAAATCCCTAAAAATTGACAATTGAATTAAAAATAATAATTATTATCTCAGAAAATTTAAGGATTCAATTCAAATTCAATGGCTCAGGCTTTAATTAATCAATCAATTAATTAATTACGTAAGTGTTGAGCTGGCGGACGAAACTGGAGAAATTGTTGTGCTTGAAATACTTTGGGAGCAAATCGCCGGCGAACACCGCCGTGTTCCAGACGATGAAGGCAGATCCGTCGGCGTTCCAGGAAATGACGTCATCGATGTCGCGATCGTCGACGAGCTGGTAAGTTTTGCTCAGGAACGGCGTCGGAACAAGCCTCGGCGCGTCGACGGCCGTCGACTCG
>BMAC01000093.1:694271-707141 GCA_014905375.1 Phtheirospermum japonicum
CGTCGGAACAAGCCTCGGCGCGTCGACGGCCGTCGACTCGCCGCCATTCCGATCCACCGGCGGCAGAGCCATGAAGCTTAATCTCCTCCTCGCATAAACCAAAACCAAAAACCTAAACAAATTTACACAAATTATACTTTTAGAGAGAGAAAATGAAAATTGGAAGCGAAAAGAGAGAGAGAAAAGACGAGAAGTTTCGGTAGTGTGGAGAAGATTCTTAAAGAGGACTAGAAATAGTGTCTTTTGCGTGTTTGTTTGTTTAATTGTACTATTTTATCTAAACTGTATTAGAATTGCACAAGACAAATCTTGATAATTTGTGGTTTAAATTGTTTCTGTTCATTATATTTTAGATATCTCGAAAATTCTTATATTTTCTGTTTTGGGACGTTTGACTTTGACTTAATCATCATCGAATAAAGGGGGGAAATGTTGGTGGATGAATATCTGAATTATATGTTTTATTCAGGTCCTTTTGTCAATTAGTAAATAGTTGATATATGATTTTATCAACTATTCACTATTGATTGGCATTATTTGATTTTATTAGTTTTGTTATAGAAATATTTGATAAATATTCAAAGTTGATAATTTTTGATAATTAGTGGATAGTTGATATATGATTTTATCAACTATTCATAATTCATTGCATTAGCTGATTGTATTGACTTCATGTATAGAAATGTTTGATAAATAATTAAAAGTTGATAGTTTTTTGATCGTGTAAAATGACTAAAAAGGAATTTCTGAAAAGACAAATGACTGTTTGCAAATATCCATAAATAGGCATTTTTTTCAGGTAGAAGTCAAGAATCACTTTTCTTTTTTGGTGGAGTTTGCAAACACTCTATAAATATCATTGATATATGAGCCTCCTGTTTTTATATCCAAAAAATCTACCTGTGGAGTCAACAGCTCTTCAATACACACACAATCTAGATAGTACTAGACAAAGCTTGGGCATCCAAACAGAGTTTATATGGTCCCTTAAAGTTTTTGTGGTTGAAAAAGGGGGTGCAGAATATAATTTGTTCTCATCCAAACACAGAATATGGTCCCTCAAGAACTGCAACCTAATCCTTGATTGATAGATTATTGGCAACACTTTCAACTGCTTATCCAAAATAATACAGACAAGGGAAATGAATATGACTTGTGTTCTTGCAAGAATACACTTATGTTAAACATCAATGTATTAGATTAATATAAATATCGAGGGTTGCGAATTTTTTTTCGTAATTATGTTAATCTTAGCGTAATTATAAAAGATAAGTGGGCTTTTTTTTAATTAGACTGAGTACATGCATTCGAATTATCAAACTATTCCGATGATTTTAATAAAAACAAATACATTGCATGTTAATTGAGAAACAAAACATAACATACCGATAAGTAGCCGCAAGTGCTCTTGCTCTGTAAGAAGAATATCAAAATCAAAATCCGAGCTTATACAAAAAAAATGCCGAAATGCTATTTCTTCAAGAAACATATAAAGTCCCATGCCGATACAAAGCAAGCACGGCCGAGCTAAGTACGGCCCACACAAAAACAATCCACCAGGCCATAAACAAAGCAATTTCTTTTGCCAACGCCGAGTAATTTAAAACATTCTCATCCGATAAAATACCTTTAAGAAACCTATCGTCCAATTGCGACAAGCCAAAGAGAATAAGCACCGTCATCGAAGGCACGAAGAACTGCACGACCACGAGACATAAAAAGTGATTGTGAAGAAAAACTTTCGCTCGGCTAAATTCCAATTCGGGAAACTTGCTCGCGTGCAACCTTTGGTACCAACACAAAACAGCCTCATTTAGGAACATTTGCACGTTTGACCGCACGGATAAAAATTGCAAGAAACCCGTAATTAACAAGCAATAACGCCTCAAATTGTCGAAACTCGATTTTGACATACCACTTTCACCGTCAAGATTTTTGTCAAGGAGAAAATCAGCAAACGGGCTAATCCAAAGCAGCGAAGTGAAAAGGGCAATTACGTAATTAGCGTATAAGAGCGTTCTTGAGAACCATCCGCACGAAATTATCGACAAATTACAACGGATCTGATCGGTTCCTAGCCAAAAGGCCCTCGCGTTCCTCAATGCCGGAATATAAAGATAACCCACAATGCAGCCCATCAAAACAGCGAGAAAAAACTTAACTAAACCATCTAATGATTTGAATCCAAAATCAAGAACCCATTTAGGAATAATCTCAAAAACAACAATTAAACCTACAAAAAACCCTAAAACGCCACACAAAAAGCTCAATTCGCGATCCAATTTCTTCGACGCAGATTTTTCGAATCCAACCCTAATTATCGAAACGAACAATCTACAAACGCCCACAAACCCTAATAAAAGAGGGATTATAGTCCCATTTTTCACTAACCCGGAATCTACATCAACCCGCAAGAATCTATGAAGCAGCAAGGATAAAAACGCGATGAGAGTGAAATTAAAAGCGCTGTAAAACTCTTTGAAATAGATTCTGGACTGGAGATGACCTTCGCTGAGCTTTAGTCTAAAGATCTGAGCTTTATTCTCATCGAACTCGAATTTATCCTTGGATTTCTTTCTGGGCTTTGGCTGCTCGGCATTAGTTTCTCCGGGCCGACGAATCGCGGCCCGAATTCCGCTGGAAGATGAATTGCCATTAGGGCTGACGTCATCTGGGTGGATGTAAGTGTGGAGGCCGTGGAGAAATAGTGCTGGGATCTTGAGGAGAGAGAAGATTAGAGTGAGAGAGATTGCGAATGCTGTGTGGGTGATGAGATTGTTTGTGGGGATGATCAGAGATATTGAAGAGGGCATTATATGATGGGGGGGTTTTAATGCGCACAAGGTGTTTGTTGGTATGTCTGAGTGACGATGTGAAGAAGTGAGATTAATGAGAGACGATCTGTGGATCCAACACTAGCAACCATCTTTTTGAGTTCCAGATCAAATGGCGCTTTTGTTTAATTTCTTCTTCTTTTTTTTTTTCGTTTTCTAAGTAAACCAATTTTTTATAGTACTTCCAAAATTAGTGTAGTATTTATTTATATGGATGTTGAAATATTGTGCAAATTTTGATTGTAGATCTATTTCAAGATTCACTTAACTTTGGAAACGAGGTAAATAGTGAAGATTATTTAAAATGAAAATTGATACATTTTAAGAGTGTATATGGACATGAAAACACAATGATTAAACTTGATTTAATATTAAAGAAATAGTGAAATAGTTATTAAAAATTATTGATAGTTATAATTATGTGAGTATATAAATGTTAAATTTAAGAAAAATATCTACAAATGATTAGCGATTAAATAATAATTTTTAAAAATTAGATGAAGTGATTGGTTGGAGAAAATAAAGAGAGTAAATTGAAAATATAACTTTTGATATATTATTATTATTTTTATTTTTTAAAAACTCAACTTCAGCAAAATCTTACAATAAATTTAACCAATTGTTCTCTTGCTTAGTTGAGCTGATTTAAAGAGTTTATAACTTATTACTCGTAACCAATAGATAATATTAAATTGTTATTTGATAAACTAGATTGTTAGAATAACTGATTAAATGTTAATTTATTAATATAATTATTATTTAGATATATAAAAAATATGAATAATAATTAATGAAAAATATAAAATGTGACAAGAAATTAAAAAGAAATAAAAGATTCAAGAAATATACATGTAAAAAGAAGATAAAAACCTTGCTAGTAGTTAAAAGTTTCCTAAAAACAATATACATTAGAATAAAGGGAAAAAATATTTTGTTACGCCTAAAAACAATAATTAAAATAATACGTGAGTTCATAAAAAAATTGAAAGATAAAACTGGAAAAAAGAAGTTTATTAATATGTTAAATCTTATAAAAGGAAACAATTATATTGAAAAAGAAAATGGTCAAATGTACTAATGGGTATGTGAAATTGTCAAATAATTCTCCATAATTTGCTAATTAATCTAATTTTAAGTTAAATAGTCCCGTATTTTTGTTAATTAATTCAAAATTATGACATATAAATACTATAATACCTTTAATAGGAAATAATAATGAAAAATCCACCCTACACTACCCAAAAAAAAATGCATTTTACCAAGGGGAAATACCCTCGGTGATTACCAAAAAGCCCTCGTTAATTAATTTATTTAGGGAAAACCTGAGGGCAAGTTTAGTTCCCTCAAAAAAACCACCTCAGTAAAAATTTTCGAGGGGAAATATGCCCTTGGTAAATTTTCCGAGGAAATTATCGAGGGTTCATTTTTTCGGTAAATCACGAGGCCTTGAATCTAATTGCCTTCGAAAAAATTGAGGGAAGACTGCCTTCGGAAAAACCACGGGCATTTCCCCTTGGTTTTTCCGATGGTAAACTGCCCTCGAAAATACCAAGGGGAATAAACCCCCTCGGAAAATATTAAAAAATAATATTTGAACAAAAGAAAAAAAAAAGATGGGTAGGCGCCCTCGATTTTTCTGAGGGGGTTACACCCCCTCAATTTTTCCGAAGGAAAATCTCCCATCGGGTTTTTTTTTTTTAATATTAATTTTAATTATTATTTCTAACCCCTGTTTAATTATTAAAATACCCCAAAAAGTTTTAAAAAATCCATTAATAAAAAGACAATAAAATGAACTAATTATTATATAAATATCTAAAAACTTACGATTACTAAATTTTTTCAAAAAAATGTTAGTAAATGTTTATCAAAACATTCGATACAAAAAAGTCCTATGACGGGAGAGGCTGCGGTGGGTACTGCTGTAATCAAGCTAACAGCTCGGCCATCTGCTCATTCACTTGCGCCTGAAGTTGCTGCTGCTCCTGGCGCTGCTGCTCACGTAGTAGCTCAGACTCATGGTATCGCTGCTCCATCGCCTGTTGAGCTCGTCTCGTGGATTCTAACTTCTCCCTATGCCTCCGGAGCTACGTTTTGAGTTCCCTCACGTGAGCCTATCCTGCTAAGAGGAGTAAACCGCTGCCTCGAAAATCCTTCGTATCAGCCACCAACTTCCCGAACCAGACGGTGCCGTAATGTCGATCCTCACCCGACCCGACGATGTCAAGATAAACAAGGTTAGGGTCAACCTCGTTATTCGAATTCTGTGAAAAAGCACGTGCTTATCCAAACGTCACCCGTACTCTTCCTGAATCATTCTACGAATATTTACTATGTTTATTTCATTTATTTTTTTATCTATTAGGAAACTAACATCTCTTTTTTTTCTTTATTGTCCTGACAAGAAACGAACGTAACTTGTGTTTTTTTTTCTTTTTCTGTAAAATTTGAGTCAAATACTTGTATTGGTAATTTGAATGGGGGTTGGACTTGATAGAAAAATATATTTTTTTATTCTTTTTATATATTGAATAATCAGATTAAATTTCAGCCAAAATGGTCAATATATAAGTCCATATAAACAATTTGGGTCAATTTCAAGGTCCATGTCAACAATTTGTGATCAATCAAATGCTCTGGGAAAATTGAATTTCAAGAAATCTATAAAATAACGGACTAAGATAGCATTCTAAATCTTCAATTTTTAAAGAAAAAAATAAATAAATATATAGCTCGTACATCAAAAGGGCAAACAAGAGTACTATAAATATGATGACTAGTTTGTGGTGTAATAGGACGTTAATATATACGTAAGTGGGCGTAGGTTTAATTAACCTAGTTTTAAGAGGAATCAATGGGTCTCTTGATGGAGGTTATAAATAAAGTTGCGTATCCATTAACCTTTCATTCACACATATATATATATATATTAACCTGCAACTACATATCCACGAGCAATGGAAGAAGTAGATCACCTAGGAACACGAAGGAGATATATTTGGGTTTCTGTGTTAACTTTCCCATGGTTCCCTTGTATTATCTTCGGGGTATACGTATAAATCAAGCTTAAGATACCGATTAAATACGACATATCAGCGCTACTGTTAGGCTTGATAATCGCCTTGCTTTATTTCTCCTCCCTAGGTCACATAGCCTCTTCCCGTAAAACCAAACCTTTAAAACTGAAACGTTGCTTCAAAGAGTTGATTGATTACGCGTTTATCCTTTTGTGCTTGGGGTTTGCGTATTTCTATAAGAATGATGATATCTTGTTTATACTGGTTTCCGGGTTTGGTATTCATCTCCATATTATTTCTGTATTCAATTTTTTGGCGGCGTTTGAGATTTTTGGCCTCTTGGATTGCTCGTTGGCTCTATTGATTGACGCGGGCTCAATGTTGTCTTGCAAATATCCAAAGTATGCTCCATTGGCACTGATGGTTATCGCTTTTGCTTTGCAGCTAATGAAGAGCTCGTATCAAGATTCCGAAGAGCATTCAAGAAATATTGATGAGACAAGCACAAGTGTTGAATTAGTATAATATAATTATTGAGTTTGTTATTTTTTGTTTCCATGTTCTTTGGTTGTAATTGTTGATATTTATTGACTCTTGTTGCTATTAATTGAATTTGCAAGTTTTAAAACTATTTCTTGATTTATGCAGCTATATGTTTTGTAGATTTAGTTCTCCTTTCTTAGTGATGCTTATTAATCTTATGGGTCACCGGTTTCATCTAATAATATAGTTGCTCTGTAAATCTTATTTTCCCAATGGCCACGTTATATCCCATGATTCTTTCAAATTTCTTCATATATATATATATAGGATTAGGTTCAAATAGATCCCACGTCAATATATGCGAACCTAGGGACCAATCCAGGCCGTAGATCTAATAATATGTATGGACCAAATTTTTTCTCTTTTTTAAATTAATTAAATTATATATATGAAATGAGAAGGACTTTTATGTCATTGTAYAAACCCCTAAATCATGTTAAATTCACCATCTATCCCGTACTTTCCCCAAACCATCAACCCGAAAATCCATCCCCTTGTCCACAAACGCCGCCCCACTTTCCCCACTCTCCGTCCGTCTCCCTTTCTCCTTCTTCCCCAGAAATTGGAAATCGGCCGRTGTAGTACCCCGTCCTCCATCGGTCGGCGGCGGGAGCAACCCACAACAACTACAAGCGGCGCAGGCAACCACCCGCAGTGGCAGACGGTGACGTCCGAATTTCAGAGATCGGTCGGGTCCATCTCCTTCGATTTCGGCGGACGGCGGCAGCGATTCAACACGTGGGGTCGCTGGGTCTTGTGCGGGTGGTGTTGCCATCGTTGCTGAGACGGAAGTGGCTCAACGTGGTTTGGTTTGTCGGTGGAAGGCGCTGAGCCGGCGTATCGGACAGCGGCTGCGGGGAATTGGTGGCGATTGGTTCTCTTCCTTCGATTGACCACGGCGGTGGTTCGGCGAACGGCGAATTTGGCTGGGTTTTTGGCTTCGGTTCGGTGGTGTTGGGGGGGGGGGCCTCCGGTTTTCACCCCTATTGGAAAAAAAAAATTGTATAGAAATACAGCTGCAGGAAATTAAAAAGACTGTTGGGAAGAATGATAAACAGAGCATTATTTTCTTCCTAAGTTTTTGGTCGTAGAACCTTTTTCATATGTTTTAAGAATTTGCTTTATGAAATTGGTAGTGGTCTTATTATTATTATTATTTATTATTTTTTTTTATTATTATTATTTCAGTTGGATTTATTGCCTTTTTGCCTTTGTTTGCAGCTTTGTGGTGTTGAGGTTTCTACTGTGCTGCATTTTTTTAACATGATTTGGATTGCATCTGTTAGTTGGCTCTCGACAATGTTCCAAAAAAATTAGGTGCTTGACACCGTCGGGCCTCCGTCGCCATCTCCGCTGGAGCCGTCGGCCATCGATGCTGATTGGGGTTCTCGGGCTGTCCTGGTGGTAGGCAGGCTGTCGCCATTTAGGTTCGATGGTTGTTGATGGGTGATGGCGATGGTGTTGATGGGTGTTGGCGCTGTACGCAGAATGCTTGTGAAAATTGATGTTGGTTTGGATTGAAAAATAAAAAGTAGTGGTCGTGCAGGTCAAAAGCACTGTAACTATATAAAAAACACCGGATTTCGGACGGTTTAAACCATAGAATCCTCGCCAATCGAAAAAAGCAGTGATAGTGTAGTAAAAAAGCGCTGTAATAATATTAAAAAAGTATAAAAGAACTAAAATATAATAAAAATCCAAAATTCTTACTCGTATTTTAACAGTGTTCTTTATACAATAATATAGTGTTAAAATTAATCACATGCGATACTTTTAATATTCAGGTTTTTAAATTTAATTACATTTATTTAAAAACAAATTTTGTGATGCTTTTTTGTACACAGTCGCAGTGCTTTTTTTACCCGTGTGCTTTCTAGAGAGCAATGCAGTGCTCTTTCGAAATGCTGATATTTGTCCAAAATACCCTTTTAATTAAATTAATTCAATATTTTCCATAATTACCCTGCTAACGTGTCATGTTCTCAACCATCGAGATTATCCAATCTAATGGCCAGGATTGGTCCCTAGGTTCGCATATATTGACATGGTTCCATTTGAACCCAACCATATATATATATATATATATATATATATATATATATCCATATATATTAATGCAAAATCCTCCTAACCTATGTGTCTGCTTCATATGCTTCGTTTGATAAATAAAAAATTCTGGTACTTCGTTTGCCAGTGTGTCATCTGAGCCTAATATTTGCCTATTTTATTTTTATTGTATCTTACCTAATTTAATTTTTTTTAATTATATTTTTCCTTATTCAATACTTTGCTTTGATTCCCCTAATATAAAAATAGAAATAAATCACATATAATAAGTAGATAAGATCTAAATTAGTTATTTTAATTGAAATAAAAACTACATATGAAATAATTTTAATTAAAACTCTTTCTTATGAAAATAATTAAATAAATTTTATTGATAATATAATTTAAAATAATTTTATTTTCGTAGTTTCAAATATTCTATATAGGTAAAATATGAGTTATTTACAATAATCTAAATATGTAACTGAATATTAGTAATTTATTCAATCTAAACATAAAAATATTAAAGTATACACTAATAATAAATAAACATTGATTAGACACCAGTATAATGCGACACGGGTTGAAAGTATGATAATTTTTGAATATCTAAAAGTATGTAACTAATAATTAATAACGAATTTATCCTAAACATTAATATATAAAATAATTTAATAATAATTATTAATAAAAATAGATATTAGACACGGGTTTAGAATGTGACGCCTTTTAAATTCTCGCAAGTATGTAACTAAGATTTAATGAATTTAATTTAAACATCAAATAAAAAATATTTAATATTTATAATAATTGATAAATAGATTAGACATGTACTACGGGTTGGGAATAATTATTTTTATTTGTTATTTTAGATTTAAAATTCATTAATTATCACAATATTTTTTATATTTATCTTTTGATAAGTTCCGTGTAATACACGTGTGTTAAACAAGTATATATTAATTCAAAACCCGCCAAATTTATGTGTTTTATTCGTATATTTCGTTTGGATAATAAGAAATCTTGGTGCTTCGTTTGCTTATGTGTCATCCGAGCCTAATATATACCTAATTTAATATTTTCATTTTACTATATCTTGCCTAATTTAATATTTTCTTTCTATTATATTTAGCCTAACTTAATAGTTTTATTTTATTATATTTTATCTAATTCAATAATTTTCTTTTATACTCCTAATATAAAAATATAAATAAGTCATATATAATTAGTAGAAACAAATCAAGATTAATTATTTTAGTTAAAAGACAAATTAAATATGAAGTAAATTTAATTACCAAAAAAAACTTATATATGAAAATAATTAATAAATTGTATTTATAATAAAATTTGAAATAATTTAATTTTGAAATTTTAAATATTCTGTATAGGTAAATTATGGTATATTTGCAATAATTGGAGTATGTAAAAAAATATTAGTAATGATCTCAATCTAAATATAAGAAAATAAAATTATATAATAATTAATTAATATTTATTACACAATGACACAATGCGAGGAGGCTTGATGGTATGACACATTTTGAATTTTTCAAAATATGTAACTCTAATTACTAACAAAATTAGTTTAAATATACAAAGATTTAATAATAATTAATTAATATAAATTAGATACGGGTTGAAAATGTGACATCTTTTGAATTTTTATTAGTGTGCAAATATAATTATTAATGAATTTAATTTGAACATTAAAATAAATATTAATCAATAATTATAATAATTAATAAATTGAACAAGGCACGGGTTGAGATACACATCCTTTCAATTTATTATTTTAAATTTAAAATTTTATAATTTTCACAAATATTTTTTATATTTAGTTTTTTATAAATTTCGTATAATACACGGGTGTTAAACTAGTATATGTATATATATATATATATATAGGTTCACATATAATGACGGGGTTCTCATTTGAACCCAATCCTATATATATATATANTATGATACTTCGGTATTACCGAACCTAATATCTATCTAATTTAATATTTTTCTTTTATATGTTTTTATCTAATTTAATATTTTTATATTATTATATTTTTCCTAATTTAATATTTTCATTTTATTATATGTTATCTAATTCAGTATTTTCTTAGTTCAGTATCTTAATTTTATTCTACTAATTTAAAAAAATAAAAATAAAGGAGTCATATCTAATTAGAAAAAAATCTATATAAGTTGATTTAATTTTATTTTTAGAATTTCAAATATTTTATTTAAGAAAAATACGAGTTATATAAAATTATTACAAAAGGAAATAAATATGATAAATATAAACTTAAATTCGGATATCTAAAATCCTAATATAATTCATTGAGAATAACATTAAAAACTTATATGAAATTTTTTTGTTACGCCAAAAAAGAAAAAAAGAGAGAGAAACAACAACAAAAATAATAATAATAAAATTATTACACGTGGAAAAATAAATATTAAATATATTCTAAGTCTCATTATCTAATATCAATATAATGCATTGACAAAAACATCTCCTTTATATATTAATGCAAAATTTTCCTATCTTACGTGTTTGCTTCTCATGCTTCGTTAGTTTTGGAAAAGAATTTGGTGTTTCGGTATCATTGGAGCCTAATATTAACCTAATTTAGTATTTTTCCTTTTTATATATTTACCTACTTTAATACTTTCCTAAAATTATATTTTGCCTAATTCAATATTTTTCTTTTATTACATCTTACCTACTATAATACTTTTTTTAATATATTTTGTCCAATTCAATACCTTACTTTTATTCTTCTAATATAAAAATATAAAGAATTTATATCTAATTAGAAAAAATATATATAAGTTGAATTAATTTTTAATTAAAATAAAAGTTGAATTAATTTTATTATAATTCTAAATATTGATACAAGAGAAATATGAGTTATATAAAGTTATTACAAAAGGGAAATAAATATAAAAATATAAATTTAAAGTTTTTTTATCTAATCCCTATATAATAAATTGAAAATAATATTAAAAATATATATGAAAAACTATTGTTACACCAAACAAAAAATAAAAATAAAGTGAAACAAAAAAGATAACGTAATACTAATTAATACAAATACTAATAATAAATTATTTTGCCTAGAAAAACAAATATTAATGAGCCGAACTTATATGTTTCTTTCAAAATTAAATACCGGGTAACTATCATGGTCTACGTTTGAAAAGGATTTAAGTTCGCCCGCAAGAGAACGGGATCACTTGTAGACTGATGAATTAACTCGGGTCGATTCTCTCGAGGAATGGAAATTGGATTTAATGATGTTTATTATACTTATTTCACAACTCTATCTAATAACACACGATCAACGGGGTTTTTGAAAAGGTTTCACTTCTATTTTTTTAAAAGTAATAACGAAATCGTCTTGTCTCGAGGATGTCAATCTCTCGACAAGAGACTTTCAAAGGTAAAAGATTCATTACTAATAATGCTACTAATTAAGGACATTCTAAACATCATAGCAAGACACTAATCTCCGAATATTACCAATAGATCACATCAAGAATAAGCTACACATAATTGCAATACTCCAAGAACACAAATCTATTATTCCAAGCCACCAACGCTTTAACAACTATTTAACCAAACATTATTTCATCACCCTTAAAACAATCATTCATGTTCAAAATCAACTAATCTTCTCAAAAGAAGCGACTAAATATATGAGTTCAGAAGTTACGAGATGTTTAAACTACGTTCAACGAATGATGATGACGGATTAATGTACTCCAAGCAACGCGTAAAATCCTCAGGCTTGTCACGAACCCAGAATCCTTTCGTCAATGGCTGCTTCGAACAACGGGTAAGGTGATATCGTATGGTTCTATGCTAGAGGTGTGAGAGATGTGTCAAATCTCTCACCCTTTTGATGTTTTTGTGATCTTTCTTCTTGCTACCTCTTCCCAAGCTATACTCTGCCCTCTATATCTGAACCCTAGTCGCCTCCCCTCCTTATAAAAGGCATCCCAGCCGTTTCGTAACTGAAATTTCCAGAAATCTGACTCGTAACGTCTTTGTCCGATCGGTCATATGTCTCGTCCGATCGGTCATAAGCTTCTGTCTCTGGATCCACTCGGTGTGCTAGCTCTCCCGGTCGGTGTGCGAGTACACAGTTGCACCGATCGGAGATATGAATTTGTCCGATCGGTGGATGTTCTTGTGGCTGATGGTGAGCGTGCTTCCTTCAATCTTCGTGCTCAGAATTCTCCAGACGCTCTAGCTGTATGAGAAAACCACAGAATTGTTCTCGTTTGGACTAATTGTCGATCAATGAGCCGGAAAGTTAAGTGAAGAGATGGAAAATGCAAAACAATGCAATTTAACTCTAGTTTTATCCCGGAAAAAGGATTAAAATAAGACTCAATTATGTACAGATTCGTGACAAAAACGTACGAATCAA
>BMAC01000093.1:730306-764515 GCA_014905375.1 Phtheirospermum japonicum
ATATATATATATAATATATATTATATTATATATATATAATTTACATGAGTAGTTCGTCAATTTACACGAGTAGTTTTGAATTTAAATGAGTAGTTCGTCAATTTACACGAGTATTTCTGAATGTACATAAGTAATTCTGATTTTTACACGAGTAGTTCTGAATTTTCGAATAACAAAATAAAATATTTATAAAGGGTAATTTAGTACTCTTATATAATTTTTGGATTAAATGGGAAGTTGAAATTTCAATGGCCTGTTTGGGAAAAAATATTTCACTAATGGTCTTTATGGGAATTTTCCCTAATTTAATTAAATAAAGTGATCAGAATATTTTTTAGAAAAAATGACAAATTTAATATTGTTGGAATCGGAATTGAAAAAATAATGAAAAAAGAAAAACTCATAATAAAAATCAAAATAACATATAAGTGATCATATAAATATAAATATAAATATATATATATATATGTATGTATATATAATATTTATTTTTATTATTTTTTTTAATGTTAATTAGAGTATCTATCCTAATTATGTTAAGAAGATTTCTATATAATTAAAAGAAGAAACTAATCCTAGGTGGCTTTTTAATTAAAAAAGGAAACCATATCATCAGTAATATTAATTAGGGTATCTATCGTAACTATGTTAATAAAATTCCTACATAACTAAAAAAAGAAAGTAATCTTACATGGCATTTACGTGGCATTCTACTCGTAATTTTTTCTCTCTCCAGACCTCTCCTTTAATATATATATAGATTAGTAAGGGGCTGTTTAGACTAGGCTTCGTTGGGATTCTGAATCATGTCTGGAAAGTGGATGATAATGTATTTTTATATTGTATTTGATGTCAAATCATGTCTGGAAAGTGGATGATAATATATTTTTATATTGTATTTGATGTCAAATCATGTTTGGAAAGTGGATGATAATGTATTATTGTATTGTATTTAGTAATATTTAGTTTTTAAAATATAATAATGATGTTATAAAATAATTGAATGTGAGGTAAGGTGTAAGAAATTGTTGGTTGTGGGTTGAAAGTTTGAGTCGTAGAACAAACGAGGATTGAGATTTAGAATCTCAATCCTGACATTGGGAGTCCTAAACCAAACAAGCCCTAAAAGATTCGCAAAGATGTTTCTTGGAGTTTTCTCATCAATACACGTATTTTTTTGTATAAATATTTTATGACACTTGGAGAATACGAAATGTATTCAATATTTGCAAAAAAAAAAAAAAACAGACTTTATATTTTAATCCTTTCCTATTAAAAAAAGGAAAATATTACACCATCTGCAAAAAAAATTATTTGTATTATTGAGGAATGTTTCCATAATCTAGTATTGATCTTCTTTCCACATATAATAACGGGATATATTTAGTTATTATCAGATTTGTTAAATTACATTAATAAAATGACAATCAATAATATTCCCAAATGTAAATTTCGTAAATATTTCCAATATTTTTGACTTATTCTGATAATGGAATGAGATTATACTTAACATTATTGATTATCATGAAAATAGCAGTTTTTGCCAACTAATATACTTAAAAACTATATATATATATATATTCATAAAATAAAGTTACAATTCATAATTCAAAAAGTACATTAGTAGTATTAATACAAAATTATTACTTTGGAGTACATAGAAGGAAACATTATCTGAGAGGTAAATAAGTTCAAAAGCACAATAGTTGCGAACTTGCAAAGTTAATACCATGAAGAAGAACATGTATACCACCTCGAATTGATATACCAAATGACTATTTGATTAATTCTATTGACCAATCAGTTAAACCATAATTAAGAGTCGCATGAGTTTGAGTAACCATATTGGTTTTATGAATATGATTCATCCAAAAGATGGCTCACCAAAAAATAAATAAAATTGGATTTTGAATGTGATAACAAAATATCATTTTTGTGGTAACAATTATCGAGAATAATAAGATGGCTCACCCAAAAATGAATTTTGAATGTGATCTTTCAAAATTGTCAACTGAGATGATGGAAATAATAGGTTTCCACAATCCAAATATAAATCAACATATGAAGATAAATTGACAAAAAAAAAAAAAAAAAATTCGAGACCAGCTTTGTCAAACACGTTAACAGCAGACACCAAGCCACCACGATAAGTGAGAGACTTCTAATATTTTAATATTGGAACACACACACACACCACACACACACACACACACACACACACACACATATATATAATATATATATATATATAATATAATATTGTCATATATATATATAAACGTATATTTCTTTATTATAATCAATATTTTAATTGTATATAGGCATCAAAAGGTAATAATTATGAGTGTAAATATATATTGGATTCAGATTTTTATGATATGTTTTGAAAACGTAAGATTGTCTATTTATTTTTTTCATTTACCAAAATAAATCATGTGTGGAAATCACGTTACTATTGAATATAAAATAATTAAATTCAAAATTATTGACTATAAAATATAGCATATGCGGAAATCACGCTACTATTGATTATAAAATAATTATTCTAACAAAATGGCTAAGATTTGGGGAAATTGAATGCAAATAAAATTACTAAAATCTAAAATTATAAATGAAAATGTGATAATCGGTGTATGAGCATTATGTATTTTTGATTTTATGAATTCGAATATTGTATGAATATTTTAGTATAAGTATGTAAACTACAAATCGGATACATAAATTATTACATACATAATTTTTAAAAATATTGAGTATATTATAGTATTGGATACATTATGAATCTAAATGTAGTAGTATATACTAATTATTCATTAAATACAAAAATTAATTATGTTAAACATGCTTTATTTAGAAAAACAATGTGTGGAATCTCATTTGTGGAATATATTTGATCTTGTAATTCATTAATTTAAAAACAAAGTTATGTTAAATATAATTATAAATTAAAGTTGGAGCAAGACCATGATTTCGATCGAAAATAGAAGCTATTTTTTTTCATAAATGTAAATAACATCAGTAATTATTATTTTCAGATATATAATTAGTTGTATATCTTGAATAACTTAATCATGGTAATGTGATCAATGCAGATAATTAGTTGAGAAAAAGGGTATCATTTTTATATATAACTTAATTTGAAAAAATTTGATCAATACATATGTTTTTGTATTTAAAGTAACTTAGGGCGTGCTTGGTTGAGATTTTTGAAAGTGTTTATATCTTATTCAATCTCAATAAGTCTTTTTAGGCTATTTGGTAAGAATTAAGAATAAATTTCTGATAGCTTATTTTGTCTATGAAGCTCTTGTTCATGAAAAGGTACAAATCGTAACTTTTTTTTAATAAATTCATACCTTATTGGGAAAAATATTTTCTTATCCTTTTATATTGTAAAAAACATCTTATTTATAAACTAATATATTATTTTATATTTTACGAAAATATTTTATTAGTCATAAGTAAAGTTTTATTTATTATTATAATTGTTTTTTTATATTATTTTTCATGTATTTGTCTTACTTTTTGAAAAAATATTTTGGGAAGTCTTTATTACTTATTATAATTTTTATTTCTTTTCTTTTTTATATTTCTCTTATTTTTATGTATAATATTTATATTTTTTAATTATGTTATATTAGTAAATTAACTTTCAATTATCTACTTTAATTAATTAATTACCAAGCACTAATTTAAAATCAGCTACCAACTATTAATTATGAGCTATTATCTATTTAAATCAGCTCAACCAATCGGACCCTTAATTGGGAATACGATTTTCAATGAAGACAACTTAATTATAGAAAATCTTGGAAGCCATTTTCATATATATAATCAGTCGTAAAATCTAAAATAATAAATCTAATAAATTGACAAAGATTGGGGAAACATGATCATATAAGAATAGATAACTAAAATAAAACCGTACAATTATCAACGTGGGAAGATGGTAAATAATGTATCAGATTTTTAAATTTTGTATTTAATTTAAATCGTTTATATTTAATGGAATTCATTATATATTGTATGAATTATTTGATGCACCTTTTCAAGAATATTTAATATGAATAATTTGATAAATAATATGTTTGCCTCTAATGGATTTCATATATTTTATATTTTTATTAATTAAACATGATAGTCATATTAGCCAAAAATAATTTTAGTATTACATTAATTTCAAAATTGAATACAAACCAACTGTCAAGAAATTTATAATAATTGAATCTGGCCATAGTTTATTTGTACATAAACTACAAATACGAGAAGGAATAAGGGGAAATATTTTTCAGATATGAAAACACCAGTTCCTTCTTAAATTCATGAGCTTCGTAATCAGATACATAAATAGAATAAAAAAATAAAATAAAAGGCAAAAATAATCATAAGCGGGTTTTAAAAATACCAAAATATACAGTTAAGATACAGAAAAAAAAATCATATTCGGTAAAGAGAAGAATTCGTGAGGCAGATAATGAGATCCATAAATCATAAATAAATAAATAAAATGCATATATATACATAAATCTCACCATGAATATTCAGTATGAATTAACATATCCATAAACATCATTTAGATAAAAATAAAGAGAAAGAATTATCAGATCCAATATCTCATCTCGAGATTTCATTCGAAATGATATAATTTGATCCCCAAATCATAAAAACATAAATCTCACCATGAAATAATTACTAGGGAATATTATAACTTTATAAAAGGTTGGGAGAAACATCTCTTTAAACCTGAACAGAAGAAAAACTGGAAATGAAGAACTCAACGACGACAATAAAGAAGGCAAAATATTGACTAATTAGGTTGTTTGTCAACTCTCCATAACCTTGTTTTATTTTGTTTTGTTTTTTTCTCATGAATGAAATGAAAGAAAAATAAAAGAGTGCCATTTTATATTTAGCAAAAAAATATAAAAAATGTAACTTTTTTACACAAACCACCATAAGTTGTTGCATAAGCATCCGTACCTACCAGACAATGACATATATTATCCGTACCAACCTCAAATTGACACATAAGCTTGGGTGTAAACAATATTAATATAAGATGAATTGATTAGTAGAAGCATTTTTAAACGGGCACTTGTGTTAGGCCAGATTGACGGATCATGACCCGTTAGGTAAGATGACCTAATAATATAATGTATTGGTTTTTGTACTCGAAAGTATTGATTTTTCATAAATCTCTAACCCGTGTTATGATGTATTGGTTTTATACTATAATGTATTGGTACAATGATGTATTGGTTTTGCACTATAATGTAATATTGACTTTTGTACTATGATGTATTGGTATTAAATTTTGGCCTAACGGATGATCCGTTAGTCCCACCTGACAATAGTGTTGCCCTTGAAATGGATTATACTTTTGATAAAATACATAATTCAAAAATAAAATTTATACTTTTGAAAATATTAAAAACACTTATTAATATTATTTAATAAAATATTACAATTCTCCGTAAAAGTGTGCAATTTTATTTGAGGAGTTGGACAACCAAAACAGTATTCTTGCATTAAAGGTGCATTTGCAAAGCACGATCGGATAGGACTGGGTGGGATATCCCACCCGGTCAGGCGTTTGAAAACATAGTCAGAAGCCCGGGACGTGTATCCTGGCCCGGGCTCAATCCATTGTTCATGAGACTAATCCATCCCAGTCGGACCCCTCGGATTGTGAAATCTCATTTCGTCCAACCAACAGAAATTACACTCGTACCCCCAAATATGCCTCGCGATTGTCCATTGTGCCCTCTGTTGATCAATGAATTACCATTACAGCACAATAAATAACCTCCAGCCACACAAACCCTAGCAATGAGACCAGCATCGGGAGGAAGAGAAGAAGTGCCGCTTAAGAGAGATTGAGCAATTGAGCCAGATGAGGGTTAATTTTGAATAGGTTACTGCCATTCTGGACATTCTGTTATAAAATTTTTAGGAAATTCCAAGAATCCATGGAAAATCTATAAAGTTTTTAATCGCTGAGCATAAGGGTTCATCCTGCTTCAGGTTTAATTTCTCTTGGCAACAGACTTTGTAACGCCTCTCAAGATCGCCCTCCAGACCTGACGGTTAGTCCTACTGTACCGACACGAGTCTTTTCTAGCGTGCTTTTTCCTCACTCACGCGCACCCTGGAAATACTTCTCAGGGGGTCATCCATCCCACCTCTACTCCAAGCCAAGCACGCTTAACTTTGGAGTTTCGATAAGAGGACTTTCAGAAAAGAAAATGCACCTTGTTGGTATGAGTTTACCAATCAAATCTATTGAGCTTTCCTAGGTAGTCACATAATTTGGGGTGTTACAGACTTCGCACTGCATAGATTTGTTTCCTCTTAATTGAAATTTCACATTTAATGTCTTTTGTGCAGATCAAGCCATGATTTGTTTGATTTTGTCTTTTTAACCCTTTACTCATCGAAATTTATTTCTAATTTTATTAATTGTGATACTTGTTACCAATTCGCATCTGATAGATTTTTGCAAGTTATTATTTATGGAGTCTTTTATTTTTTCTTTTCAATTTTCTTTAGTTTCAAAGTTCTGAGAACCATCTTAACTTGTATCAGGTACTTCTTTTGTTTGAGTTCTCGTTTTATTTTATTTTTGCTTTTCAAGATTCTATTTATTTGGACATGTGATTATGTTTTCCTTTTCTTTTTGATTTTGGGCTTGCGATCCATTTTTTTTTCGAAAACTTCACCCATTGTTTTTGATATCTCTCTTTCATTAATGTTTGATAAATCCTCTGCAGCTTTGTATTTAAGATTTTGAGTGTGAGCTTTTGCATTTGGTATTTTTGACTGAGATTCTAGTTAATTTGTTTTTTTTATCACTTTATTAAAAATTGTTGCTCATGACCAAAGAGAAGGCGCCAATGTTGAAAGTAATGGCCATGATAATCATTCAGATGAGGAGGAGATTGGCAGTGTGGATGATGATGATGATATATTAATTTAGGAACATCTCGATTGGAATGGATAACTTACATTTTTGTGAAGGATTTATATATTTCATATGCTTTTGAATGACTCTAATCAATTTTGATTAGTATTAAATAATGTCATGTAGTTTGCAGAAACTTTACATGTTCTGTTCACTTTAAAGTACATTTCGTTATTCTATGATGTCGAGGACCTTGATTCTCTGGTAGAGGAACAGTTTGAGATGATGCCTGGATTCCAATTGAAAGCTAAATATCAAGTCAGGTATTGTTTACAAAGGCCGCCATAATTCTAAATGCAATGTTTCATTTTTCTTTTTCCTTTTCAATTTAGCGATATAATGTTTAATGGTCTGTTCCTAAAGAAAAGTTTGTGTGACTAGATATTTTGTATTTGATGAATGAATTTCTATTTTTATTAGTTCTTTCAAAAATTGATGCAACTTAGAGAGTCCTCGTTTTCTGTGTGATCAAATTTTATTTCGGTTTTAGTATATATGAATGTTGAGTTAATAATTTGGTTTTTATTTTTAATATTTGCGGTATTTTTTTATAATCTTGTCGAAGTATTTAGATTTGCACTAGGTATATCGAAATGAGGAGGGCTCAAAGATCGACACCGAGAGTGAGGAAGGAGGCACGTCGATATCGAGTTGCTACTGCGAGACACCTAAAGATGAGGATAATGTCGAACAAAGGTTGATTTGCACGGGACCTCAAATTGATCGTTTGATGTTAGGTGCTTGAAGTCTTTGACGTTCAGAGGAGTGATTTTGAGGTGCTATGTTATTGAATTCATTTGTTAAGTTAATTTCATGTCTATAAGTTACGAATTGTTTTTTTTTTTTTTTTGGTAATTACATTTCTGGTCGTTTATTATTTTGTTTGTTTGAGCAGCTTGATTTTAATTTCAAAAGTTTTTTGATGATAAGAATCAAGAGGACTGATAAGGTTTCTGGTGATAAATGTAACATCTTCCTAATGATTCTTCTCTATTACGTCGTAACATGTTCTGTATTTAAATTTTCTCCAAAACAAAGTAGTTGATGTCTTTTATATCTCTTCTCATGTATACCAACCCAAATATTAAGACCAATATTATACAATTTTTCAGAGTTATTTATTTTTACTGAATTTATCCGTTTTTTCTTGCGTCAATTTGTGGGATTTATGGTGAGCGGGAAAGTGCTGAAAAAAGAAAGAACTGCTGCATTTCTTTTAGCGGTTCTTGATGGAAGCCAGGAGTTTGGTATCCGGAAGAGGTATTATTCTAAATTAATTATCCAATTTTGTAAGAAAATTCACATATGTTTTGTTTTCATACATTTGACGAAAACTAATATATTTAAATTGTCGATGCAGTCGAAAGGAGTTGCTTCTTAGATGTGCATCACAAGAACCAGCGGACTTTTGTGTTTAATATAGGTTTTCATCTTGAATATTATTTGTTATTAATATATGTATTTGAAGGAGTTGCTTCTTAGATATGCATCACAAGAACCAGCTGTGTTTAATATAGGTTTTCATCTTCAATATTATTTGTTATAATATATGTATTTGAAGCAGTGTTCTAAAAGGTTGCAAAAGGCGGGGCCTAAGCGTGCCTAGGCGTGAGGCGTGGGAAAACCGCCTCGCCTAATGCCTAGGCGTGGAAAAAGACGGTCAACTTGTTTTGTTGACCGCCTAGGCGTGAAAATGCGCATGCCTTTTAGATGAGTAACCTGATTTTTCTTTAATTTAGACAATATTAAAAAATCTATAATGACACCAAAAAAGGATCAAATAATTAATATTACGCAAAAATTATTGTAAGAAGCAGGTACAAGTCCCAAGAAAGCTCCGACCCTTACTGCCCAACTTGAGAACGGACAGCTAATGCGTTCCACTTATTGAACAGGGTTCAATGGTCGGTCCGCGACCCCTGGATGCCGAAGGCGCCCTTGGGGTGATCTCGTAATTCCAACGAGGTGGAGATGATGGGGTCGGTCCATGAATTTTCCTTCATTTTCTTTTGACAACTTTCACTTAAAGGGTTGAAGGAGACTGACGCCTGCCCAATGCCGGAAGGTCAAGCCCAAAAGAAGCCTAAATAGTGATTTAACTAGAAACGTCTTATGAAGACGATCATACTTTTACAGTAAAACGTAATGTTTTTATTGTAAAATTCAAAAAAATGTGAATAGTTATTTTGAAAAGTATGATTTTATACATTAAAAGCATAATTTATGATTTGAAAAGTATGATCACCTAACATGACACCGTAATTAGTACGTTGATTTTTTATAGATGATTAGTATTTTGGCTAACTATATTGGAAAATATATAGACAACTTTGTTAAACATATATTTTTTCTTACTTATTATAACAATATAATAAATAAAATAATAAAAATATTTGAAAACGCCTTTTTACGCCTAAACTTCGCCTAGGCACGCCTACTCTTTCAAGGCTTGAGGTTTGACATTGACGCCTTGCCACGCCTCACGCCTTTTTTAACCTTGATTTGAAGCCAGTGCGCTTCTGGACTTTTGTAAAAAGAAGAAAAGAAAAAAAAAATTGAGTTTAATATTACCTCGGTTCGGAGAATGAGAAATTCTTGATTTTAATTTTTATTATGCTTTGGATGATCTTGGAGAAATTATTGTCATATAATCGTTGTGCATTATTTTGAAGAGATTCTTTTTTTTTTAAATTTAGAATGCAGCTGGACAGGATGAAATTAAATTAAATAATTAAAAAGATAAATTTGTAGTTGGCCATATAATTCCTCTTGATAATTCCTTTTAGTTCAGATTAACAAACTTTGGATTTTGTAAAGTCAGTAAATCTATTATTTTCCATCCAGTTATGCAATCACAGCCTAAGTGGTCTGACAACATTTTTTCAAAAAATAAATTTTCACTTTATTAAACTATAGAAACCGGAAACGAAGGAAAACACAACCATATTATTCCATTTTATTTTTACATTTCACTCCAAATTCGTATGGCGGGCCCGTATTTCCTCGGGGCTCCGACCCAAAACCTCGCCCAGCTCGTAAACCACCATCTCAAACAACACAAACATCGCCCCCTCGTACACGCTCCCCATCGGCAGCAGGGCCCGACCCGGTCCGCTACCATCGACCCGAACCCGGTCGTCCGCCATCGTCTGCGCCGGTATATGCGCCACCGCCGTCGCATTCCTCACCGACGACCCCGTCTCCGGCTGAGCCGTCAGCAGCACCACCCGAGCTCCGCCGTCCCTGGCCACTCCGCAGATGGCGTCGACGGTGGCGAAGCCCCCCGGCCCGGCGGAGGCGATGAGGAGATCCGGCGAGGCGATCGGAGGCGTGGTCATGTCGAACACGCAGTGGGCCTCCAGGCCCAAGTGGAAGAGCCTCATGCACAGGGCCTTCAGCATCAGGCCCTCGCGGCCCACGCCGTAGACGAAGATCTTGCCGCCGCGGCGTGAAGCGGCGGAGATCTCATCGACGAGGATGGTGAGCGGCGGGGGTGTGGCGGTGGGGGCGGCGAAGACGGTGGTCAGGTGGTGACAGATTTGGGCGGCATAGGCCGCTGACGTGGAGGAGCTGGGTTTAGACATTTGGGGAAGAAAAGTGTGTCTATCTTTGCTCTTCCTACACTAAAGCCTTATCCTTATAGAAACACTAGTAGGAAATATAAATAAATGCAATTATGATATTATATGGGCTTGTATGTGCGTAATTCAAAATATTATAAATTGAACTCATAATATTTTAAATAAAAATAGTAATAAATAAAAATGCTAAAATAATCTTATTATAATATATAATTAAGATTAAAAAAAATAAAATTTATGCAATTATATATACATATTATGTATCTCTGATAAACGACGGTCAACAGCTTGCGGCTACCTCCCACAACAGACCAGATCCATTGCTGCTCAAGTTCGTTGCCGCCTTGTATTAGAGCTCCGATCGTCACCGGCTTTGTTCACCGCCACCAGACCAACTGTTTTCTGCTCCCTCCGCCTCGAACCCGTGTGTCCAGAATCGTCTGGAATCAACAACAGCTGTGGTAATTAGTAGCAACGATGTTGTCGCAGGTGAGTGGTTGCCCCGTGAGCTCGCAGACCGCCACCTTCGATTTCGGCCATCCAGATCCTCCGTCGTTTAACATCTCTCCAAGCCGATGTTGTGACGATGGTGATGGTGTGTGAGTCTTTCGCCGTTGCTGCTGTGAAAATTTGGGATCGGAGTATCAAACCGCCGTGGCCATGGCGGAGGTGGCGGTCTCTGTCTCGCAGCTCGATAGAAACTTGGCATATATCGTCTCCGTATTCTCCAGATCAGCAACTGCCTCCAGCCGCTCCAGGTGCCCCCACTCTGAGAATACGTCGTTCACCCCATTCCATTCTTCCTCTCTCAGTATATTAATATATTATTGTGGATTCCAAGCAATTTTTTTTCTCTCTTTTTCCCCCTCTTTTAATTCCTGTTCTTCTTCTGCGTTTTTCTTCAACTTTCTTCTGCCGGTTTCTCTCTCTTTCTTCTTACTTTTCTTTTTCCTTTCCTTTTTGTTTTACTTTTATTTTATTATTATTTATTATATTATATTGGGGTAAAATGAAATATTTGTGGGGTTAATTTAGTAAAAATAAATGTATTTTAAGATTTTTGGTGTATTCTTATCAATTGGGGTCAACTAATAATTTTGGAGGTGCGTATATCCGAGCCCATTATTATAAATAAATATTCAATTTAATTCTAAGGGGCAGTTGCCAAATGCTACATAAAAAAATATATTTTTGTCAAATACTCTAATTTAATTATACAAAATGTCAAATAAGTCAACCATAAATATACAATTACAAGGTTACCCTATTAAAAACAATATAATAATAATATCAATAACCAACACCAACACCACTACTCCATTCTACCCCCGCCGGCCCCCCTGCCAGCCCGCCCGCCGCCACTGCCGGAGATTTTTACGGCGACCACCGCCCGAAAATTTTCCAGCGAGTTTTTTTCTCTTTTTTTGGTTTTTTTTTTGCCCAAAAAAATATAAAGTAAGAAATCTCACTATAAAGTAAGAAATTATTAGTAAAAAGTTTTCTTATTTTTCCATACATAAAGTATGAAATTTTCACTATAAATTAGGATATTTTTACTTTTTTGAACATAAATTAAGAATGTCTTTTTTTTTTTAGGAAATAAAATAAGAAATTTCACTATATAAAAAAAAATCTTATTTTTTTAAATATAAAATAACAAACATTCTTACTGTCTAACATAAAGTTCAAAAATTCACTATAAAGTAATATATAGTTGTATTAAAAAAAGAAATACATAATAATTTGCTATTAAGCAATTTTTTTTTGGGTACCGAAAAAAGTGTATAATAAGTAATAAATATACAACAACATTTGCACATCATGCAAGAAACTTTTGCAATCAAGTAAAATACTTGTTGTTATCAAATATGAATTTTTGGACATTAAATAAGAAATTTGTGTATATATAATAAGAAATTCGGACATATAATAAGAAATATTTATGGTGACCGAAAATATTTTTGTACATATAGTAAAAAACTTGTACATATAGTAAGAAATGTTTTCGGGTGATCGAAAATATTTTTGGGCATTAAGTAAAAAATGTTTGGACATATAGTAAGAAATTCAGACATATAGTAAGAAATTATCTGGGTTGAAAAAAAAAAAACTACACTAACTCCATGGACATATAGTAAGAAATTCAGACATACAATAAAAAAAGTAATTTGGCAAAAAAATAAAAAACTAGCCGGAAAAAAATTCCGACAGTCGATTTTTTTTCGATGATCGGAAAATAAACTCAAGTACATTCAATGCTTTAGAATAAAATACAAAATTTACCAATAAGCCAAAACTAAATCAGGCCACATCACATAAATCTAAATCAAAATAAATTTTAAAACCAAATACAATAGTCTAATATGAATGATTGGTTATACTTTCACAAGTTCTTTGTAAAATAAGAAACAAACAAATTTCATCAATCAAAATAGAGGATATCCATTGACTAAGCAAGGTTATTGGAAGAATCTAACTTCTACCACGACCAATAAATATCACGAACTCTTACACATCTTACCTTGTACTTCATTCTTCCCACATAGGTGGGGATCAACATGTCTCTTCCCCTTTACTTTGAGGTTATTTCCACTATTCAAATCGATCATGGTTAGCCTCAAGAAATCTCTTTATCCAGGTCTAACATTGGTATTATGAATAATAATGTCATGTCTATTAACGACTCACTATCATAATTAATATTATACAAGTGCATCAGTATGTTTGCTCAAGTGGAAAAAAATAGAGTGAGATCGTATCTCTCAATTTATTATTGTCATTTAAAGTGACTTTCTTTTTCACGTATGGTAAGACATATTTTTAGTCGCAACATATCAAAGCCATTGACCCTTTTTAGCAAGCAAACCAATTTATTTTCACTAAATTCTTAGGCTTGGAAGTAGTGTTCATAAAATTCTCAAAATATTCATTTAGAGTACATCCAGAATTTATTGAGATTTTGAAACTACATATACTTCCAATATAAGATTTGGGGTCAATATGAATTCTCAAGTTCATAAGAGAATTGACTTTGACTAAGTGTGATGATTCTTTGTCAATTAGGGGTTGATGGGTGATATTATTGTGGAATTGTAGTTATTCTAGTTTCCACATCAACGAATAATGGTAGTACTCAATTTCTTTTGAGTATATTAAATTGTATTTAGATTGAGTTAGTTTAATCAATTTCTTTAGATAATGAATTTGAAGTATGTCATAATCTTTCTTTGATATCATGTGAATATACTTTATCACAAGACTTATTTATACAATTTTAAGTATGTCATAATCTTTCTTTGATATCATGTGAATATACTTTATCACAAGACTTATTTACAAAATTCTTTATCGTTCATAAACTTTTATTATCATGAAAATATTCAAATATACAATCAATGATACATACATTGAAAGTGGCTTATAAAAATAACTTGAAGAGAATCACCAACATACATGAATCTATCAATTCATCGAAATTCATGATCAACATACATGAAATCTATCAATTCATCGAAATTCATGATTAACTAAATATATTGGTAAAATCATGATCAATCTCTCATCTAATTGTGTAAATAGATTTATATACGATTTCTTAGAAATCGTCTAAAAGCATAAGTAATAATATATTATGTACTCTATGAATATCATTAAAGTATTGTAAAATTTCATGTTTGTCAATATTGCATATAACATCACATGCATATAATCATATGTAACATATATACATATACATGCACAATAATACATACCATGCCATATACAAATATTGCCAAATATTTATTAGTTGCATTTAATAAATAATAGGATAATTCGAGTTACCTTGGAGGAAAGTTATGATTCTTTCCCAATTTTGTTTTTAGGTTTCGGATTATAAAAGGTTTGAAGTCTGATATCCACCTTCCAGATTCAACCTCTACGTGTTTTGAATAATATTTCCAAAATCCAGCTTCATCCAACGGTAAAATTGTGCGTGATTGAATTTTTAAAATAAGCTAGGCAGACAGTTCTGAGAAACAGGATCAGCTCTGTTCGATTATCGTATTTTTTAGACTTTATATTCAAATCTCCACCATTCATATTGAACTTGTATATGTTTGGAATAACATATCCAACATTTGGCTTGATTCAACGGTCCGATTGTGATAAATCTTGTTTTAAAAAACTCTACACAGAAAATTACGAAAGCATAATTTACTTTGTTCGAAAATTTATATATATTTTCTCGTATATCCGAATCCAGTATCCACCATTCAGAATGTAATTCAAAAGGTCTTGAAGGTTTTGAAAAAACTTGAGTTCGATCCAACGATTGAAACTTGAGAAACTGATTTTTTAAACATATAACGCAGTTAGAAACTTGACCCACGAAAATTGTGTATAGGGTATGGAGGCTTATTCTCGATCACTCTCAATAGGTTAGAGTATCGTGCTGATAACGTGTAAAAGGAGAAATATAAAGAGAAGATATAAAACAGAGACAAACGAGCCGGTAGAAATTAGGGTTCTCTTATTCATCAAAGACTCCCATATATAGGGTATCAGTTACATGTTTCCATAATACATAAAGATAACAAATACATAAATTGTTCTTCATCAGTTACTTATTGACGAAGGTACACTAATTGTGTTTTTCCTTCAGCAAGTCCTAATTTATTTTGTGCCCAAGAAAGACAAACAACTAAAAGAGAAATTATTGCCAAGAATGAACTCTTAACAATGCATTATTAAGATTACTTTTCATCTTTCATCTAAGTGATTAACAAAGACTCAACACGAGAACATTAATAATCAAATCAATACCAATATATCATGTACTAATTAATACATAAAACTTAGCACAATCGGTCTTTCTTCACCATTGATACGGAAAATCAAGAACCAGTCCCTTCACAAATCTTTTAAAAAATCAATTAACACATTTCAATAACCGATATATACATTAAAATAAATAAATAAATAAGTATTTGATACCAACATCAAACCGTCATGAAATCATAACTTCAAATGATAGTCAAGTTACATAAGAATATCATAGCATTGAGCTAAAGACTTCTCCAAAGCCTCGACAACTTATCTTACTTGTTCATATATAACAAGACAGAAATAATGTGAACCCATTAATAATCATCGAGAAAATCCTAAAACACAACATCGAACATTCAATCAAACCAGTTTATCATCTCATTCAAAATTAATCATAAATTAACCTACTTATTATCAATGTTATCAAGTCTGGCCTTGTTTTGAATATAAGCATTTTAGCTTCGACCATTATTTGTCATGTTTGACAATTAACTCATTGCAATTGTTGATAGTTGATGATTGATAAATAGTTGTATTAGTTAATTTCACTTGTTCATTATAGTAGTGGTTTGTATAAAATATTTGATAAATAGTTGAAAGCTAATAGATTTTTTATTGTGTATGGAGTCTTTGGTTCAGATAAAGAACGATGGATTACTTACATTTTTAATAAGAAAACTAATGGATATCTTTTGCAACTTCTCGAGAGAGTAAAATAGAAGTAAATATTATGGCCCCCTTTCTCTTAATAAGAAATATAACATGTTTATCATTAAATTAAATACAAAACTATTTACAGTTAATTTCTTAATTATATATTAGCAATATTTATTTATTTTTACATATTAAACTTAATATAATTAGCAACATGAAAAATTTATATATTTAATATTATGAAATAATGATTCTTTTCAAATGTTGTTTTAGTATTCAATTTAATACCACATAAATCTATGTTATTAATGCAAATATATTAATAATAAATTGTGGCAATGTCTTTATTGGTCACCTTACACAATGCATAATACAATAGTTAATCAACTCAACTATTCGCCAACTGTCAAACAAGTGAATTATGGTTGAAGCTAGTTGGATTATATTCAATATACTCACTACATATATCTATAATGTTAACACTAAGAATACCAACAACACATTGTGCCAATTTCCTCGTTGGTCATTTTAAACAATCAAAAATCTATTACCTCTCTACTATTTACCAAATATTTTATACAAACCACTACTATAATGAGTTAGGGAAATCAACTAATACAATTATTTATCAATTATCAGTTATCAACTAATGCAATAAGCTAATTGTTAAATATGACAAATTATAATCGAAGCTAAATGCTTATATTCAAAACAAGGACAGACCTGCTAACACTAATAATAAGTAGGTCAATTTATGATTAATTTTGAATGAGACGATAAACTAGTTTATGGTAAAAATATCTAAAATCATAAGTTTAGATTTCCATAATGACATGTGTGACATATACCATTTTTAAGTATTTTTGTCTCAAATATAACCTCTAAGTACACAGGTTTTAAAATTTAAACTTACTGTTTCCTCCCATTAAATTACCACAATTGTTCGGGTTTCAGGTCATAACTCAATCTGGTCAAATCAAAGGTCATTATCAGTAGACATGTTCGTTCGGTAAAATCGGTCGGTTTTTTAACCACCGGTTTAAAAACCCGGCCAAACCTTAACCGAAATCGAATCGACGGGAAACCAGTTTTGGTTTTCTTCAATTTTCGATTCAGTTTGAAAATGCCCTTTTTTTAAACCGACTATTTTTCCATTTTTTTTTAAATGAATGAATAAGGAGATAAAAAATAAATGAGAAACTTAAATAAAATTGAAGAATTTAATTTTTTAAGTAATAGTTAAAAAAAAAAAAAAGAACTTGATTTTAATTCTAATATTAGAAAATTTAACTTTTAATATTGGAATTAACTTGTCTACGTATCATCGTAGAGGAATCAAAGTCCACGTAGTTCAATTTCTTTTTTTATTTAAAAAAAAAAAGAGTTTAACTTTTTTTTAAAAAAAGACCTGATTTTAATTATAATATTAGAAATTAAAATTAATTTTTTTAAATATTAGAATTAATTTGCCTACGTATCCGCGTAGAGGAATCAAAGTCCACGTTTTTTATACTTACCTTACGTACCTATGAGGATAGTGGAGGAGGCTCGTCTTCGTTCATGCATTGCTATCATTGTCGTTGCTTTCCGAAATGGTATCATAATGGTTGCTCTCTTCACCTTCATTCAATTGTAGTTCTTGTTTTTGTTTTTCAGTTTTGACCCAACCATTCATTAATATTTGATTTTCAAGATTTTTGGGCAATAAATTAGACCGTCGATCACCTAACACAAATCCTCACATGCTAAAGGCATGTTCAAAAGAAACTATTGAAACATGAACTGCGAGAACCCCCTAGGCAATCCTCGAGAGTGTAGGAAAAGTAGTAGCCACTTTTGATCAAAACTACACAAGATCGCTAGTGCCATCGAGCTTTTTCGAGATACTTTCAAATTCAAAAGTCCCTAAATAAGTTTTTAATTCCATTGTTCAACCAGCACTAGCTCTTTGCCATTTTTGCTTAGTATCCTTAATCAACCTCGTATATGGGGCTGGAGCTTTTCGAGGGTCGTTGAACAATGGTCTTACATTAGAAGTAGTGGTGGGGGAATGGGAAGGGAAAGGGAAAGTAAAAGGTGACATATTAACATCACTAGAACATTGATTGTATACATTAAAAATAGAAAATAAAGATTATTTTGTTTGGTAACCACGACTTAAGGGTTAGGAATTTCAATGTTCGAATTTTGTAAAAAAAGTCCTAATGCTTCATAATAAACTCTAAGCAAATTTTCTAAACCTTCGGCCTGATAATCCGGGTCTAAAACTTTTACAATCAAAAATATATTGGGAATGTAGAGAAAATATCTGACCCATTTGCTCAACATGCTAGCAATACAATCACCCAATTCAGGCAAATCGAGTAATGAATTACTAATATATACAATTTGAATACATTGGTCAAGAAGTAGTGTAGAGGTAGGATAATAAAAACCGGATAAAGTCAAAGTGGTGTCATTAAATTTTTGTAAATGGACATCATATTATAACAATCATCAAAGTATAGAGAAATAAAAGGAAATTAATATCTTGATTAGCAAAAAAAGCACATAGCGCTTCTATATATTCAAATGAATCATCAAGTAATTTATAAGTCGAGTTCCAATGATTTGGTACATCAACTGAAAACTTACTTGGATGCAAATCATTATTTTGACAATATTTTTGCCAATTTTTTTGCAACTGAATCATGTTTTTAATATGAAATACCGCACTCTTAATTGGAGCAATTGTATATTTGAAAGTAGTTAAACCATCTTGAACACATAAATTCAAAATATGACGAATGCATCTAACATAAAAAAACTTACCGCCAATAAAGGGTTGACAAAAAGCTTATAGATTTTCAAAACTAGTTGTATTAGCGACGGAATTATTAAATGGAAATGATAAAGATTTGCTAACTATATGATACTCGGATAATATAGTGGATATTTTGTGCGAAATATTGACTAGGGTATGCTGGGTATTAAACTCTCTATATGCAATCAAATATTTTTGTAAAGTTCAAGAATTATCAATCCAATCCCATATAATTATTATTATAATGAGAATCTGTCTAAATATCCAAACATATCGAGGCACTATGAGTAAAACTATCAAATATGAAAATCAAATTTAGTTTATATTCACCAACCATTTTTTCAATATTGCGAGTAACCTTATTTCGTTAAATCCTGGTGCTAAATGGATCAAATGCACATCTAGTATAATATTCATAATGACTACTATGCGCATGATTAAAAGGAAGACCCATAATGGAAACAAATCTTACAAGAAACTTTCTATGACCACTTTCGCTATATTGAAATAAATTTGAACTCGTACCTTGACCATCGGCCCCAGCGCTGGCGGTATATGAAGATGAGAAGTTTAATTGTGTTTGAAAGCTATCGACACCGTATTTGTCGGGGTGCTTCTTCTCCGAGTGTGTTTTGAGCGTCTCATAGCCTTATTTTTAGTAACGAAGGCGTAGTGACTCTTGCAATAATTGCATTGTACCCGAGGTACACTATTGATTATTATTCTTGTGAACGCAATTTGAAGATGGGGGATTGGTATTCCTTCGCCTTCGATTTTGTTCGAGGTGGTGGCATATCACGATTATCACTCCCTTCTTTCTCATCTTCATCCAGATTGACATCGACTGGTGGTTTGAATTCCTCAGAGGTAGGTAAATACTCACCGAAATTGATTTGATTATATAAGTTATCAATTTCTTCCGGCGCCTTCTCATCGGAAATATAATCACCGGTAACGGACAAAGGTTCTATTCGAGGACCTCGACCTTGGCCTCGATGAGATTCCCAGATGGTATTGGTATTATTACGAGAATATCTTATCATAATAGTATTATAAAAGAAAGATAATTAAAACGAGAAGAAGATGAAGAAGATTATTGATAGTATTTTACACAAATTAACAGTTTCAATCTTGAAAATATAAGAGAAGAAGAAGAATATTAGAATGAATTGGTGTTGGAGACGGGGGTATTTATAGGTGTAGAAATGGGTTTTAGAAAATTGAAAAACTAGTTGTCGGAAACCACCTATTTTCGGTTAACTGGCGGTTCAACCTCCAACGGCTAGTTTTTGTGACCATTGATCTCCAACGGCTATTTCATTCAAGTCGTTGACTTCAAATGGTCACAAACCGGCTGCTTTAACCACTTTTTTTTTTAAAATTTTCCAATTAACCGACAGTTTTGGTTCACCAAAATTTGGAACCCAAACCGAACCATCGGAAACCGATTCACGATTTCAGTTCCAACCAAAACGCCAGTCAATGATTAACCGTTGATCGGAACCAAAACTGACATTTTTTTGGTTAACCGGAACCGTATTAACATGTCTAATTAATTATTAGTATCAAACCATAAAATTAGAATTTTGGGGATCAATATATTTGAATTACCGTCCGAGACAAAGTTTCAAGGGAAAAACACACACAATATTAGGGAGCTTTTCAACGCTCTCTCTCTCAATTACTTCACATACAATCAGAGGTAAAAATTCATATTTCTTTAATGCATTCCTCGATGTTACAAAAAAAAATCAAAATTATGTGATTTGAATATCTACGGAGTTTGCTACCTTTGCCCATTTTTCCTGATCTGGATGTTATTATTGATTTTCTTGGTTTTTCTGACGATGGAGTATATTAGGGTTGGAGTTGTCAAAAAAGAGCTCGGCTCGTGGGTTAGCCCAGACCGACCCAACATTTCTTTAAGATTGGTTTGGGCCTTCATTTTGATGGCCTGAAAAAATCAGGCCAGATTAGCCCGACTCATAAGGCATGATGCCAAAAAAAGCCCAAGATTTTTGGGCCAAAAAGGCCTGACAGAAATTTATTTTGGGTTTTTTACTTTTAGGCCGAAATTGGGATTGCACTCCAAATTTCAAGATGTCCCGGACCAAGACTACAAATGTAGATTATGTTAAAATTGACAATTTTTTAACCACTGGTTGATAAAACCAGCTAAATCCAAACCGAAATCGAACCGGCGGAGAATCGGTTCCAATTCATTTCGAAATTGCTGAATTTTCATTTATTTAAATATATTTCGATTTTAGAAAAAATGAATGAAAAAAGGAGATAAAAAATAAATAATAAACTTAAACAAAATTTGAAGAATTAATTTTAAATAAAGAGTTTGAATTTTGTTTTTATTGAAAAGGTCTTGATTTTATTTCTAATATTAGAAATTAAAACTCAAGATTTTAACTTTTAACATTGGAACAACTTGCCCACGTATCCTCATCAAGGAATCAAAGTCCACATAGTTCGATTTTTTTTTTTTGAAAAAGAAAAAGAGTTTAAAAAAATATTTTTTAAGGGACTTGATTTTAATTCTAACGGTAGAAATTAAAATTCAAGATTTTAACTTTAGTATTGGAATTAACTTGCCTACGCATCATAGAAGAATCAAAGTTCACGTACTTCTTATACTTATTTTACTTACCTACATGGATAATGGAGGAAACTCGTCTTCGTTTATTTCTTGCTATAGTTGTCGTTGCTTTCCGAAGTGGTATCGTAATGGGCGCTCTCTTCACCTTCATCCAATGTTATGGCTGCTAACCCTAAATTGGCCGGAGATGCTGAAATCGGGGAGGAAGGGAGGGGAGAGAGAGAGAATTGGGAGAAAGGTGGAGTCTTGGACATTTTGGATGAACAATCGAATGCGGGGTGGATAAGAGAGACAAGGGAACCGGGTCGGGTTCGTGGGCGCCGGGCTGTTTGCAATTGTGGACCGACTGCTGAATGACCAAGCTTTAATTGTTAACGGGCTACTGGAATGGGCTTATCAATTTACTTAAGGAATTTATATTAGTTGGGCTACTTTAATTAGTTGTTTTTATTTGTTGCATTAGGGCATATTATGTAAATGCAACCCACCCCTATGTTTATAAATAGGGTGAGAACATGCATTTTTTGGCAAGCAAGCATTATTACATTTTCTCCTACCTACCAAATTCTCCCTTTTTCTCCAATTTCTCATATTCTCCCCCATTTCTCTTCTTCGCGAATTACAACAACAATCACACAAATTATACAAAAATTACAGCAATTGATCAAAAATTCATAAAACTTAACATCCAATTATAGCTCTTGTTCTCATTTTTCGGCTTTGATCCAATCGTTCATCAATATTTTATTTTCAAGACTTTTAGGCAATAAGTTAGTACATCGATCATCTAACACAAAATCTCTCGTACTAAAGGCTTGTTCAACAGAAACCGTTGAAACAAGAACCTCCTTTGCAATCATAGAGAGTATAGGAAAAATAGTAGTCATTTTTTTACCAAAACTGAATAAGATCGTTAGTGCCATCGAGCCTTTTCGGGATACTTCCCAATTTAAATGCCCCTAAATAAATTTCTAATTCAATTATTCGACTAACACTAATCCTTTCTTGTTTTTGCTTAGTATCATCAATCAACCTCATATATGGGCCTAGAGCTTGTCGATGGTCGTTGAACAATGGTATTACATTAGAAGTAATGGTAGGGGAAAGGGAAGGTAAAAGTGACGGATTAACATCACTAGAACATTGATGTATTCATTAAAAGAGCAAATAAAGATTGTTTTGTTTTGTGAGTACAAAGTATGGAGCTAGGAATCTCAATGTCCGAACTTTAAAATGTGGAACTAATGCTTCATAATAAACTGAATGCAAATTTTCTAAACCTACGATTCGATAATGCGGGTCTAATATTTTTACAATCGAGAAAATATTGGGAATGTATAGAGAATATTTGACCCATTTGGTCAACATGCTAGCAATGCAACCACTAACTCATGCGAATCGAGTAAAAAAGTACTAATAAGTTCAATTTGAATACATAGTTAGCCTGGATGTCCCATAGCAATAAAGCAAAGAGAGAGGTTGATCTAGAAGAAGTGTAGAGGTATGATAATAAATATCGGATAAAGTCACGATTTAAAATTTTTTAAAATCGATATCATATTATAACAATCATCCCACGCTTGGGCAAATAAAACAAAATCAACAACTTAATTTGCAAAAAAGCACACAATGCATTTCTATATTTAAGAGAACCATTTAACAATTAATAAGTTGAGTTCCAATGATTTGGTACATCAATATAAAGTTTTTCTTTTTTATGTAAACCACTTATTAGGTAATATTTTTGCCATTGTTTTGCAACCGAAATATTTTTTGCAATATGAAATACCGCACTCCTAATTGGAGCAATTTTATTCTTGAAAGTAATTAAACCATCTGAACACATAAACTCAATATATGACAAATGTATTTAACATGAATATTTTTTATACCAAAAATAGAAGGTTGGCAAAGATTTTCTTGCAATTCCAAACTAGCCGTGTTAGTGCATTATCAAATGAAATTGAAAATATTTTGCTACCTAAATGATATTCGGATAAAATAATGAATATTTTACGCGAACCACGAAATGCTGGGTATTGAACTCTCTATATGCAATCAAACTTTTTTACAAAGTACAGGAATTATCAATCCCATGACATGTAATTTCCATATAATTATTATTATGATGGGAATCAATCCAAATATATTGAGACATTATGTGGCAAACTATCAAATACGGAAATCAAATTCAACTTATATTCACAAACCACAAGATCACGAGTAACCTTATTTTGTGAAATCCTATATGGATCAAATGCACATTTAGTATAATTTTCATAATGACTACTATGCGCATGATTGAAAGGAAGACTCATAACGTCAACAAATCTTGCAAGAAACTTTCTATGACCACTTTCACTATATTGAAATAAATTAGAACTCGTACTTAAATAAATTAGAACTTGTACCTTTACTGCCAGCCCGGCGGTAGACGAAGACAAGAAGTTTATTTGTATTTGAGAGTTATCAATGTTGTATCTGTCGGGATGTTTCTTCTCCATGTGTGCTATCATCTTCCCGTAGCCGATATTATTACCACCGAAGGCGCAATACTTTTTACAATAATTGTATTATGCCCGACTTGCTCCTCGATCGTCACTTTAAGAAATGAAATCTAAAGATGGGGGATTGGTATTCACTCGACGCCTCTGCATTCGACTTCGATTTTCTTGTAGGCGGTGGCTGCATAGTACGGTTAGCACCCCTTCTTCCTCACTTCATAAAGATTGACGTGGGACAGCGGTTCGAATTCGTCGAAATTATTTTGATTATATAAGTCATCAATTTCTTGCGGCGTCATCTTATTGGAAACATAATCGCCAACAAAGGCCGAAGGTTCTCGAGGACCTCGACCTTGGCCTTAATGAGATCCATGAATAGTATTAGTATTAATTTTACGAGAAGAGTTTGACATAATAATATTATGAAATAAAGATTATCAAAACGAGAAGAAGAAGAAGATTGATAGTTGATAGTATTTTGTTCATAAATTAACAACTTCAAACTTGAAAATATAAGAGAAGAAAAAAGATTTTAGAGATGAATTGATTTGAGTACTGATGTGGGAGATAGAGTATTTATAAGTGTAAATGAATTAAAAAAAAATTGAGAAATAGCCGTTGAAAATTGCCGATTTTTTGTTAATCGATAATTTTTTTTCCAAAGGTTATGTTTTATAGCCGTTGATTTTAAACGATCTCAAATCGGCGATTGAAACGACAATTTTATCTCGTAAAAATTATGAAGCAAAAACGAATCGTCAGAAATCGGTGGTCAACGGTTAACCGAACCGTTTACTAAAAATCAGAGCCGGCGGTTTTTAGGAACGGGTGATACATGTCTAACCAAGACTCCCCAAGTTAAGCAAAGAAAACCAAAATCAATTTGGGAAAATTATCAAAACCCTAAAGCCCGTCACTCTCACTACTCTCCTCTCTACTCTCTAGCATGGTGCAGGCGGCAACACTCCTCTAATCTCCAGGTTGCTGCTAGATTACCATAATCGAGAAAGTGAGTTTCTGGGTTTAGAACATTTTTGACTGCACCAAGTTATGCATTTACCAAACATTCTCTATCATGATTTGCAGGTTGAACAGCTAGAAATTGGAGCATTGGTCTTGACAAGGGGTGTAGGTCGAGTAAAAATCTTGGAATTCAAACAGGTAAGTCAATGTTTAATTCTTACATTCACTCTACGAATTAATAGGATGTGATGTTCATGTGTTGGTTGGAGAAAGTATATAATGGATTGTATATCATGAATTAAGATGGTGAAGATGATAAGGTTTCTTAGAATTTGAAGCAAAAGTGATCACACTTCCGGGTGAAAACAAAATGGTGGTAGAAATTAGAATTTATCTCTCTTTTTTCTCCGATTAGCCTTCTTTATTCACTTTTTTTGTTTGTTTGTTTCGTTTCTTTGAGTTATTTATTTCAATTAGGTCTGTTTCGTCTGAATCATTTATAAAAACAAAACAAAAAAAAAAAAGGTTGTATATTATGAATGTGGTGCAGGTTGCATAATTATAATTTTTATTTTTTTTATTCTTTTATTTTTAGAGAATTACCGTGATTATTACGAATTGATAATTTAAAAACATATGTGGCTGTGAAATAAAGTATAGGATGTGAATGAAGACCTTCAGTTTAGGAGTCAAATAATTTCTCTATCTATATTGAATTGTAGCCCGATAGCCCGTGCTGGTCTGGACTGGGCTAGAAAATTATAGGCCCGAATTTATTTTGGCCCGACCCAGCCCACTCACACCAAGTGGTCTGTTTGACAGCTCTAATTAGGGTTGCTTAAATTTGTTGTTTCTCAGTTGTTTAAATGATCGGTTAATTGTTTTGGGCCAATTGAGTTCATTTTGTTTATTCTTTATTTTATTGCTGTTATTATTATTAATTTTTTTTTTTTTTTTTGTATGAGTGATTGGTTATTGAAACTTAAGAGATTTTTGGTGGTGAGATTCATTATCAAACTTTATGCAATCAAAGCAATTTACCTTTTATTTCTTTGTGGGATTTAAGAACTGTAAAAGAAATGAGACATGTTACGCTATACCGTTTTTAGCTAAATATCGATTTTATCATTGTTTATTTTCTCTATTTAAGATGTATTTTTTTAATGGCAGTTTATATAATTGCAAGATTTTGAAATCAATATATTGAATGTGAATTTGTGATTTAGCTCTTATGGAAATTGATATATTGATATTGATGTGTAATTAGGAATTGGAGAATTGTGATTGATTAATTGACATATAACTTGTGGTGATATCTTTCACTTGGTACGTAAACACTTGGAATTCGTGTTATCTTGCTTTAATAATTTAGTATTTAGAAGCTGAAAATTAGCGGTGACGATTGGCGATAGACTGCTAGAGAATTACAAAGATTATATGAGAGCAAAGCTATTATAGGATTCTCAGATGATTCTTATTTATGGTTCTCTAATTGCAGTGATAATAGAAGATGGAGTCAATAGTGAAAAAGTATCAGCAGAAATTCAAGAGAATAAAGGATGAGATGTGCCGATGGGAAGAGCTTCAGTCTCGACTGATTATCCAATTCTCGAATGCCTCTTTCATTATCCAGAGGTTGCAGGTTTTCTCCTAATTTCTCCCCCTCTCCGTGCCTATATCTATTTTTAGAAGTTTACCTTTTTGATGACATATTTATTTGTTTATTTTGTAAATTTGATGTCTAGGTCATCCAAGATTCCAGAAACTACGGAGCTTTAAAATGTGTCGATGGCATAGAACATGTCGTGTTGGCAAAGCAAACGGAGTCCTTGCAGACCATTTTGACCTCCATGAACAAGACTATGTAAGTGTTATCTTTCTACTTCATTTTTTTGGGTGGTTTTGGGCTCATTTGTTTATTGGAAAAGGTGAAATTCGGATTGAAGATGATATCATGGGGCTCTTTCACTTGATTGGGTTATTTACTCTTTGCCTGAATCGTTCTAGCAAAATATTTTTGTGGCCTTGAAATTAAGATTAGGTATTTATCTTTTTAAAGTAATAATTGGGGCAATCTTTTTATTTGTCCGTGATTGAAATAATTTGCATATGCTTCTTTAAGTGTTAATGCAATGTTATTTTACTTTTCCATAATGTTCTACTAGGAAAGCAAGTCGAAATTGATTTGATCATTGCTTTACAGCGACGAATTTCACGGGGTCGTATTTTCTATTCATAAGATAGTTCGTGATAGCAAGCAACTTGTAAAAGTTGGTTCTTCCCAACTACCTGCGAAACAACTGAAACAACACGTCGGCATAAAACCAACTCTTGCATATTGTTTAGATGGACTAAGGCTTCTTGAAGAGATGCATCGATCCGAGTAAGATTGTGCATAGATTGCTTTTTCTTTTTTTTTTTTTAAATATAATTTTGAGTTATTTGTATTGAATATATAGATTCCTACTTTAGTTGTGGCCATATGGGCTTCTAATGTTACTTATAGTTAATTGTGGTGTTTTGCAATTGACTCGTTTCATCCTACAACACTGATGTATCTTAGAGAAAGCAATCTAATTTGAAGCAAGTAATTTAACAAATATAATTCATGAGTAGAAAACTTATGTGTGTCTATTGTCTAACCTTAACTTTGTTTATTGGATTATTTGAATTGTAACGTGTTCATGGCTCGAGTCTTATACCTTCTTGAAGGTACCATCTTAAATTATCTGTGGTATCAGCACTTCCAGCTCTTGCATTGAAACCCAGGTAAATTTATCATCTAGCTAAACCTTGTTCTTGTTTTGAAGCTCGTCGAAAAAGATAAATGTTAAATTTATACCGGGTGATTGTGGTTTTATTTCGTTTTCAGTGAAAGTGGCGATCTAGGTGCACTTCAACAACTCTTGGTTGATCAACCTAATATTCCTCGCGAGGAAGGTAAGTTCATATTGAATTTTCCAACATAAACTATTCTGTTTTTTTTTCTTTTTTGGCTTGGCTTAAAATTTCTGATGTTTGGCATTTCTCTTGGCAGTGCGACTCATATACGACATTGTGTTTGCTGAAGAAATTGTTTGAAGCATTCTAATTGGCTGATGCATATGCAATATTTGTGTAATCTCGAGTTATTGACAGTGGACGCCAATCGCGGTGGCAAAGAAAGGTAGCGGTGGTTGGCGGTGGTGTTATATTTTCAGACATCTTGTTTTAGAAGTAGTGAAAATGGTTTCTATTTTCTAATTTGAAACTCTCTTGAGCATTTTTTGTGGGGAAAAATACCATGTCTGATTTTATTTGTATCTCAGGAATTTGTATAGGATGAGGGATACAATCTTTAGAAGTTCTATTATTTATTTATTTATTTATTTATTTATCTTTTAATTGTTCCGCATTTAAGACAACTGCATGATACTTATGAGTGGAACTAAAGTTTTGCCCTGGATCTTCATATGATGATTATGATCATATCTAAATTTGAGATAGAATAAGAACACACTAGTAGGAAATTTTAATAAATGAAATTGTGATATTATTATAAATGAATAATTCAATTATTTAGTTCCAACTGGGTATTATTCAAGTGCATATGGAACTTTTCTCTTACAAAAAACACTCCGTTTGTTTTACTAAATGATTTATATTTTTATAATAATTTTCAATTATAACATAATTTCAGACTTGCAGCCTGACTAACTTGGGCCAGTAAACTCATAAAAGCTGATGGTGCGAAATTTTAACCTTAACACTGTCCATAAGATTCAACATAAACATCCAACAAATTGTCTTAAATCCTTGTTACTGGAAATTATCACAATTCAAATGCCATGAACACAAATTGCATCATTAACAGGATGCCAAACAAGTTAACCAAGTTGACTTTATAGGTTCTGCTGTGAAATCACAAAAAATCCCAGGAAACTGCCTATATACAAAAGAGTTGCAAAACCCGAACACGTTTTGTTTCATAAATAACAACCAGCAACAAAAACCGAATTGTAGATATAACTGAGTTTTCGTGACCAGATAATTAAGACCCATTTGCAGATAACGAGGATTCCTTAATTTCCATGTCTTTGACACCAGCAGTTATTGCTGAAGACGAAACGTGGGGCCCACGTTCCTTCCCGTTTTCTGTCTCCTCATCAGTCTCGTTCTCGAGCAATGATCCCTGCCGACGAAGTTCCTTAACCTTGCGAAACTCGTCATAGTGAGCTTTTCTATGCTCCCTAAAGCTCTTGCGTCTCTCAGTTTCAGAACCTGATACATTTAAATTTAGTGAGAACCAGTAAATAGGTCATGTTACTATTTTGGGTATATCACTAAAGATAAGCTTGTTCCTACATTTAAGTATGTAGTAAGATTTTCATTTCCATGTCCATCCCCTATTTAATTATTATAAAATTACACTATTTCATTTACCTAGACAAACTTTTACGAAAATCGAGTAGACAATAAATAAACAATTAATTAACCATAGGGGCATAAATGGAAAATGCAACACTTAAACTATATTAACCAACATTTTCTTAATTTGTGTGAAATAGCCGCAAGCCTATCTTTTTGGGACAGAGAGGGTATTTAAAAAAAAAACAGTTATCTTTCAAAATTATAAATTACACCCCCTTAACTTTTGTTAGGTAACCGTAAGTAAGTACAAACATCATAAGGGGGTATTTGTAATTTAAAGAAATAACTGTATCATTATAATCATCCCTTAAAGTAAATAAAGCAAAACAAAAAATAAAATAAAATAAACTTTATAATCCCTTTTCAACTAACAACAATCATTCAAAGCCTATGCAAGCCTGTTTGGAAAAAAAAAAACTATATACAGAACGAGAAACGAACCTTCTTCATCTTGATCCATTGCGTCTATGTCATCCTCAGAGGATGTCCAGCCCGAGTGATGCACGCCCGTTTTGCTAGATGAGCCCACGTCATTCAACGCCGAACGTATAGCTTCTGCATGCATTGCATCTTCGAAACTGTTTCCAAAACTCCCTCTTCTGACGGGAGACGATGAATCTACATTCATTAAGAAACCAATTACCATTCTGCCATTAATAATTCATAGTTGCAACCATGACGGGTTGCAATTATTCAGTCTCGGAAGATGCATATATTCCAACAATTATAATATAGAAGAGTTTCAATAAGTTTTGTACTTATCCTAGCATGGTAATTTTTTGTAAGATTTTTTAAAATAATTTTCACCTACATCATATAAATTTATAATGAAATCTAGGGGTACTAATTTCAAATTAGCTTTAAGCATAGCCCAAAAAAATCAATTTTGCCAAAAATGATTTCTAGATTCATTTTTCTCAATCCCTATCAAATTCATATGCATATATACACATACCCAGAGTTATGTCCTTGTTATTGCACAAACACAAAAAAATAAGCCCATTTGCTCGTACCTCTACAAGGCTAGTCGTATATTAAATCCTAAAGAATCAAAATGACCAGGTATAATCAACATTTCAGGTGTAACATCGTGAATCATAACAAATAAGCATAATTGAAGACGAACGTCTCTCAAGATCAGCCAAAACATCGGAAATGCTGAGTAAAATCCGATACACATACCATCATCATCATCAACATCAATCATGGGATGGTACGGTGTCTTTGGTTCAGTTATTTTCTGCCTCACGGGTTTATTCGCCTCGATTTCTGCTATATTAGCTTCATCCCACTTCACTGGAGCCCTGGAACAACATATAAATTTCCAGAACAAGCATAAATTGGATTAGAACTGGAAAAACACCACAACAGCAGAAAAAATCCACGACAAACTAAATTCATGTATATTAAATTGAGGTACAAATTATACTCACACATATTCACTCCATTTACTATTTTACCAAACTCATTTCACCAAACATTTCTAAAATAAGCATTACTGGAATGAATAAATTGTGCGAAAATGAATTTTGGGGGAAAAAAAGCCCCAAATGACAACAGGACTGAAATAATTGCTCAGTTTTGCACTTCGAAATTTCAATTCGACATGAAATACAGATAAAATCAAATCACAGTATCAGAAATCAAATTCAAAATTACAGGCACCGTCATTATTCCCAGGCCACAAACCAAAACGACGTCGGGAAAGTCTGAACGGATCAAACCCGATTATTTTTCGCGAGGCTAAAACTGCAGATCATGCGATAAGAAATTGAGATATCACAGATAAAGAACGATTGATTGCTTACATTTTCAATAAGGAAAACGATGGATATCTTTTGCAGCTTCTCGAGAGAGAAAATGGAAGTACAATTTATGGCCCCTTTTTTCTTTTATTTTTTCCTTGTCGTCCTTATTTCATTGATTTTTTCTTTGCTCTCCCCCAAAACGGCCAAATGACAAAACGATACCTTGACCAGGTGGGCATTCTGCGGTACCGGGTCGAGATGGTTGAATTGGACTATCCAGATTCCCTGGGTTGGAACTTGGAGCTTAAAGTTTAAGGGTACTTTTGCATTTATAATTGAGTTAATTAATAAAAAAAGAGGTGCATATAACCGCGCCCTACTCATAATTGAAAATTGTATCTATAATAAAATATTTATTTAGTAAAATACTAATTTAACACTCGTGTATTATACGCAATTTATAAAAAACTAAATATAAAAAATATTTATGAAAATTACGAAGTTTTAAATTTAAATAAAAAATAGAGGATGTGTTCTCAACGTGTGCCTTCTTATAATTATTAATTAATATTATATTTTAATATTTAGATTAAATTCGTTAATAATTATATTTACATACTTATAAAAATTCAAAAGATGTCACATTTTCAATCAATCCCTAATTTATATTAATTAATTATTATTAATTCTTTTTATATTTTTATGTTTAGATTAGTTTTTTTTAATAATATAGTTACGTATTTTGAAAAATTTAAAAGTTGTCATACTCTCAAACCTTCTTGTATTGTGACATTGTCTATTATATATTTTTATTATTTTTACTAATATTTAGTTACATACTTCATTTATTGCAAATATATCATAACTTACCTATACAAAATATTTAAAATTTCAAAAATAAATTACTTCAATTTTTATTATATAAATACAATATATTTAATTATTTTCATAAAAATAAGTTTTTTTAATTAAAATTATTTCATATGTAATTTGTTTTATAATTAAAATAAATAATTTAGATTTTTTTCCTACTAATTATATATGCCTTATTTATATTTTTTATATTAGAATTATAAAAGAAAATTATTGAATTAGACAAAATATAATAAAAGAAGACTATTAAGTTAGGCTAATTATAATAAAAAAAATATTAAATTAGACAATGTACAATAAAATGAAAAAGATTAAATTAGGTATATATTAGCCTTGGATGACACATATGCAAGCGAAGCACCAATATTTTTTATTATTCAAGCGAAGCATACGAAGCAGAACATAGATTAGGAGGACTTTGCATTAATATATATCTGTTTAACACCAGTGGAATACATGGGACTTATCAAAAGATAAATAAAAATATTTATGATAATTACTAAACTTCAAATCTTAAATAAAAAAATTAAAATATGTATTCTCAACCCTTACCTTGTACATGTTTAATCTATTTATTAATTATTATAAATATTAAATGATTTTGTATTTGATATTTAAATTAAATTCATTTTTGATATTAGTTACATACTTTCAAAAATTCAAAAGGCGTAATATTTTAAATCGTATCTAATATCTACCTTATTAATTAGTGTTTATTAAATTATTCTATATATTAATGTTTAGAATAAATTCTTTAATAATTATTAGTTACATATTTTGAGATGTTCAAAAGATGTCATACTATCAACTCCTGTCGCATTGTAATGGTGTCACTTCAATATTTATTAATTATTAATATATAATTTAATATTTTTATATTTAGATTGAATACATTACAAATATTTAATTACATACTTAGATTATTATAAATAACTCATATTTTACCTATATAGAATACTTGAAACTCCAAAAATAAAATTATTTTAAATTCTATTATCAATAAAACTTATTTAATTATTTTCATAATTTTCTTAATTAAAATTATTTCATATGTAGTTTGTCTTTTAATTAAAATAACTAATTTAGAGCTTATCTACTAATTATATATGACTTATTTATATTTATATATTAGGTGAATCAAACGAAAGTATTTAATAGGAAAAAATATAATAAAAGAATTAAATTAGGTAAGATACAATAAAAAAAGGTATTAAATTAAGTAAATATTAGGCTCAAATGACACATAAGCAAACGAACCACCAGAATTTTTTATTTGCTAAACGAAGCATACGAAGTAGACACATATATTATGAGAATTTTGCATTAATATATAGAGGTGATTTGTTACATAAATTTACAATTTTTATGTAAAAAAAAAATTGTTGATAATATCTAGCCATACCGTCTACATTTAGACAACGTGCTAAACATTGTTTATTCATTAATTTTATGTATTAATTAATCTTTTTATATTATCTATTTAGTTTCTCTCTCTTCTTTCTTTATTTAATTTGGACCAATTATTAATCAATTTATTTCTATGATCCACATTTCCATGGGACATAATTACTAATTTTTTTGACCTCCATTTACCACTTAATCAAGAATTCAAATTGTACATCCGAGCTCTTTTAAATAAGTTCAAGCTACATAACCAAAGAGGTACACTCTTGTCAAATGGCCTAACCGTTGGGCAGGTGCCCTTAAACTAAATCATAAACACGCGCGCGCGCACACATAGACAAAAAAAAAACTAAAAAACCATAAAACCCTCTAAAAAAACCTCCTAAAACCTGGAAACCCCTAAGAAAAACCCAAATAATATCGACGTAAAATGCAAGAGACTTATCGAAGTAAAATGCAGCTTTCTGATGAGGATTTTCATTATGGATGTGGAGCTACTGTTTTGGAAAGCAAAAATTTGCTCTATAAAATTTGTGTTGAGTCATTTTGTTCCACTATACAAAGTGGGAATTTAGTTTTGATGAAAAAGATAAATGTCACATTCTGTCTATTTATTTCTTAACATAATTGACGCGATGGCTTAAAATTCTCTGAGACGTGTTTTTGACACAAGAAATGAAAAAAAATAAAAAATTATGGCTTTGATATCTATATTTCTTTTAATAAAGATGATGAGCAGCCCCCATGCTTCGACATTTGGCATCAACGTATTGGTTCTTTATTTTTATTTCTTTTTCATTTTTTTTATTTTCCTTTTGTGACAAAGCTTCCACTAGAAGCTTCTTACTTCTCTCTTGCCCAACCACTTTCTCTCTCCAATCAAATTTCCTCCTT
>BMAC01000093.1:773524-790948 GCA_014905375.1 Phtheirospermum japonicum
CGGCGAACATCTCGGAGAACAAGTTTTCATTCCAAAAATTGTCTTCACTATCAAAGACAAAAAATGGCCTTTCGTTTTAAATAGAAAACAGTTTCCAGTTAAATTATCTTACGCCATGACTATAAATAAAAGCCAGGGACAAACTCCTTGATTTAGTCGGTATTTACTTACCACGACCGGTTTTTACACATGGCCAACTTTATGTCGCACTTTCACGAGTGTCTTCCAGAAAAGGACTCAAAATTTTGATACATGATGAAAATGGAAACCAGACTAATATAACCAGAAATGTTGTCTATAGGGAGATTTTTGACTGTTGCTATTAGTAATCTGCTAAAAAGTTTTTCATATTAACAAAAAAATTAAAAAATTACTCAGTTGCATTGCTAAATATTTTTTTTTTTTTTAAGTATACCAATTACTTCTGCTCTCAATTTTCGGCTATGTAATTTCAATGAGTTTCATTTTCAACTTTACATCCAATTATTACTATTACTTCTATTGTTTAATGTAAATACGAAAAATTCTATCTACCTGCACATATCTTATTCCTTCAGGCAATGCACATGTATGCTGCTCATACATGTGAGCTATTGATGTTGTCATAATTATATTCACATTAACTCTATTTTAAATGCACCGGTATGATAGAACATCTAATTTTCTTATTTTACAATGTTCATGTGACAGGTCAAACAAATAACTGAGGCGAAGCTATCGCAAATCGAACCAGGAATTCGAGCATTCATTGTCGTACGCATTGTCAGACTATGGAAGACCATGTTACCACCACATAATGAATTCATAAGTCTTGATTTCCTTGCTGTTGACGACCAGGTAATAGATATTCAACCTATATCATCATCGCATCTCAATAATATAATATATAATATATATATATATATATATATATATATATAAGAGAAGAGAGAGAGAGAGAGAGAGAGAGAGAGAGAGAGAGAGAGAGAGAAGAGAGGAATGAAACTAACTGCATTTAGGTAACAAATTCCAGAAAAATGCCATGCATGGTACAATTCCATCTGAGTACAACGACGAATTTGAACATCAATTACTCGAGGGTCATGTCTACAAAATTAAAATGTTCCAAGTTACGAAACGCAAACAATCTCACAATGCTTTGCCAATGGACAAAATGTTGTATTTCAGCAGCACGACTGAAATAGAAGAAATCAAGAACAATATCGACAGGTATCCTCCATTCACTACTTTTCAATTCGCAACAATGGAGGATATCCTTCGTCGAACGGAACGTGAATTTTTTCATGACAGGTTTCCCTCTTCATTGATTCACATATATATTGTTCAAATGTTTAATTACCTTTTTTTTTTCCTTTTCTTATCCTTTGTTTGTTCATTATTATTACAATTATATTATTATTATTATTTTTTATATTTTTTTTTTGCTCTATGGCTAATTCAACAATGAATATCAACTTTGGCAGATGTGATAGGTCTTTTGACGTCAATCACTCCAATTAGCACTGTCCAGATATCACCAAAACAGATCACTACGAACGTTACTGGTCAGGCGTCACCTAAAAATTTGAATGCAAGCAAGCGGGATATTTTTATAAAACTTCTCAGGTTATTTCTTCAGAACACACACATAAAATTATGCTTGGCAACTTCATTTCAATACGTATTTGAACAGAAATTGACATCACAATCTCAATAGAATCTTCCATCTTACCATCTATTTTTTTTTTTTTAAATTCTATGTTTTTTCTGCTTATTTTTTAATACAATAATTTCTTTCAAATGGTGCATCTTTGATTCAAGCAAATGTTTCACCACAAACAAATGCATACTACATATATAATGTTTTCATTTCCTCATAAACATTTCTGCCATTGATATACACATAATCTTCTCATACACCAAAAATAATTAAGCAACATATAATGGCCAACATTTGTAAAATTGCTTCAAGATTTCAATCATAATTGTTTTTATAGAAAAAATTGGATGGACACACAATTTATCATCCCACTTAAGATCATTGACTTCAGCAATAATAAGTCCATCTCTACAGGTATATATAACTAATCTAAAATAGGCATGTTACTTTTATTTAATGAATTTTTTCAAACAATAGAAAAGAATAACTTCCTGGTGGATGTGAATACAGGAACTTAAGTCGACAAAATTTGCTTGCTATGGTGAATTTATGAGGCTCCTTTTTCTATTTTTTTTTCTGGTTTCTTGCTGTAATATATAAGGATCCTTTTTCTATTTTTTTTTTGTTTCTTGCTGTAATATATATATATATATATATATATATATATATATATATATTATATATATATATATATATATATATATATATTATTACGTCTTCAACTTTATGTGGTCTGTAATACATAGGTTCCATGACTAAACAGGTGAAATTGAAATTTCATGAGATAACTATAACAAAATATAAGTACATTTAACAATTACTTTACATTAATGCCTTTTCAACAAATGCCTCTGACAATGGAGACACTCTACGGATTTCGATATGGGAGAACTTCTTCCAGCAGTTAGATGTCGAGAATCTGCTGCAGCAACCAAACAAACTTGTGGTTATTATCGCAGGAACGACAGTAAAATCTTACATGGGTACAATGAAAAAATTCAACTTCACATTCAAATTATTTATTATCATGTTATTGACAGTAACTATGYTTGATACAGGAGAAAAATATCTGTCAACTTCTTCGGCCAGCAAAATTTACATGAACCTGGATATTCCAGAAACAGCTCAAATCAACGAACGGTAATCAATGATTCAAAAGATTATGTCCTTCCAAATTTCTCACCAGACATATGCATATATGTATAGATTTCGTATATATATGTGTGTGCATATATATAGATATGTGTGTTTGTGTGTGTGTGTGTGTATATATATATATATTTGTGTGTGTGTGTGTGTGTGTGTCGATTTGTGTATTTATAGGTATACATAAAAAACATGAGAACATTGATAAGCGTAGATATAAATATATCTGTTTTTTTTCCCACCTTACTTTCTAATTAAATGGACAATTTTGCAATCATATACATCATCCATATATATATGTGTGTGTGTCTGTGTGTGTATATGTTTATGTATGAGTCCACATATATAATGCATATGCATACTGGTGAAGTTGCTACTTAAAAAGATGAATCATCTATGGCAAGATTATGACTGACAATTGAGGAACATCCTTTTTGTTTTCTTTTTTTTTAGATCCATGTTTACTTCACGACTTTAGATTTTACAGACTTTTAACACATATTTAACTATACATCCATACACACACACACACACAAACATATGTATATACTTAGTTTGTGTATATAATTTACATATATATATATATGTTTAGGTTTCAAAAAGAACCATCCATGATGGAGCTGTTGTCAACACAAGGACAACACAAGGAATTGGCACAGGACAGTTTGAGGCACAAAATATGAAAATCGAGGACCTCCACTACTTGAATCCAAAACAAGCTAAGGTATCGATTTGCTACTATCTTTCATTGAAGTGCATTATTATATGCAAAACATTATCCTATAAACTGCCACATTTATCCTTTTCGGATCATCAAAAGAAACTACTACAAAGTTTTGTTTTATTCTGGTCATAATAAAACAAAATAAGCAAAATAATTAGGTCAACAACCTACTCTCTAAAGACCATCATAAAAACATAATTTCTTTTCTACGGTGTTGATAGGCTAACAATTGGGCATATTATATTGGTTCATGTATAATTCCTTTATCCATAATTCCTTTATCCAGGAAAAACTATCGAACATGAGGTTTCAAATAAATTCACCACACACAAAAACTTTATTTTAAATTAGCAGTTATAACTACCACCAATTTTTTTTGTAATTTCTTTTTTTCCTATTTCAGTTCCCTTCTTCACCTTTTTTTTTTTTTTTTTGAACTATACAACTATCCAACAGATTTTCTGATATTTCTATTCCTGTGAACTACAAATCAGTGTTTTTTTTTCCCCACACTATTTCACTATTTTCTATGACAAATTATTTTTCTAATTCTGCATGATATACCACAAGACATCTCTTTTTTAGATAAATACAAGATACACATAAAAATTTGACAAAATTGAAAAAATACCTTTATGACATCCAAAATTACAAATGCAGACCAAACAAAGATAAAAGAATAGACCAAAAAAGAATTGATTTTAGGTCAGATAAAAACTTCTACTTATGATATTTTATGATTGCCAATAGGAGTCTCAAACTATTGTTTTTTTATGAAGGGTTATAAATGTAATAAGAATAATTAACTCTGAGATTTTTCTTTATAATATGCAACTAAACTGTTTTGTTTTTTTTTTTTTTTTTTTTTTGGGTTTTTATTTTATTTTATTTTATTTTTAACAAAAGCAACTAATTTTTTTTTTCTTTCAACCTATTTGAAAGTAATAAAAAATGCAAGCATCTGCCAAATATACCTCTAACAATTAGTTTCTAAATATATGCAGGGCCAAAAATTCAAAGTCAATGCAAAAATCGCAAACATCAATATGCGAAGGGGTTGGTATTACAAATCATGTTCAATATGCACATTCAGAGTGGATGATGGAAGAGATAATTTTGCCTGTGCTCGACATGGTTTAACAACACCAAAGCTCATGTGAGTTCCATTAATACATCCATTTCACACAATCTCTCAATTAGCGATCAAGTTCAAACTTTCTCATATCTGCATGAACAAAAATTACTTTTTTTTTTTTTTTTTTTTTGCTTTCCATGACAAGGAAATTTTTTAATTTTATTACATTACAATGCACAAAAGTCCAACATTGTGAAAGAACCAGAATACTTATTTTTTCTACTCAGTTGCTTCTATTGTCACCAAAATATTTCTTACACTTTCATATTTGTTAGGTTTAGATCATTATGGCCAACCAATACAAATATGCATATATGTACACCTTAACTCATACTGCATATTATCTATCAGAATAAAAATATTCATCACATTCACAATATACAATTTCTAATTAATTATTTCTCCTTTTTGGTTTTATTATTGCATTAATAGTATGCGACTAAATTTGACTCTCCAAGACGAAACTGGAAAACTGGAAGCAGTTGTGTTTGGTGCATTGGCCGAGAAACTTTCTGGATACCAACTTGCAAGCTCGCTTATCTCAACAGAATTGCAAAATGATCAATTACCTGATGAAGTGAAGGCAATTATCAATGAAGAATATATTTTTACCGTTGGTTTAACTGACCAAGCATCTGATCAACAACTTTTGAAATACAAAATTTTTGCTTTCTTACTGAAATCAACAAATCAAGACAAAGACAGTGCCTTTAGGGAAAATGAAATAACRCRGTCAACCACCACTTCCGAGAAACCTGAAGACATCACRTCACTCTCCCCAACTTCATGTGTAATCCCAGAAGATCTTTTCACAAACGAATCGCCTGCCAAAAAAATCAAATCCAGGTAAACACTATAACAAAACATACATCGAAAGATTCTTTATACATCTCAGCTAAATGCTAATTATTTTCATTATTACATGTTGTCCAATTCAGTGTTGCAAGGAAGATCCTTGACGATTGAAGACAGTTATGTTAATTTGACATTTTGGCACGAATGGACTATTCATTTTGTGGGCATTATGCCGTTTTGGTGTATACATCTTTTTGCCGCCCAAATATAAATGTACTAGAACTTTTTTGGGACATATATGTACGTAACTTACTTATGGTATTGACATCGAACTGGTGGGATAATGCCCGGTGAATGATTAGTCCACATAATAATATGTATATAAACTATCTTTTGAATTGTATTCGAAAATAAGACAATTATGCACAATGGTTAGCTATTCCTCGGCAAATCATGCAAATATTGATGTCTTTCTGTCACAGTTATTCACACTTTCATAATGGGCAATTCCATGTTCGTAATCAACCGCAGCGTAGCGCGGGTCGTTAGCTAGTTATAAATAAGCTGCATGTTGTTGCTTTTTTTTTTTTTTCCCAATCCATATATGAATTTTTCAGACCCAAGAACTTCATAATCAAGAAAATGATGTTTTTGCCTCGGTTTGACATCAAAGAAATTCTATTTTCTTGAATAGATCACAAAGTTCATGTGAAAAAAGAATGAAAAAGTTGTATTGAAAACATATTGGTTTAATTTTTCCCATCCATAGATTGTATCCTTATTGATGAATCAGAAAAGCTAATCAACATGCAAAAGCATGACTAACTAAAGGCGATAAGCCCATGAAAGAAATATACACAGCTTTCTTCTTTTACACGTTCATATAAAAAGGCAGTCATAGCAATGTGTCAATCCCCACTGTTTTTTTTTTCAATAACCAACGAAAGAGATCCAAGATAGCTTATCCCTTATCACATTGTGATATTATGCTGTAGTTAAAAATATTATTAAATGCACTTAATTCTTGATAAAGTTGTTGGTGTAAGCTTAAATATTTAATTAGTACATATAATGGGCAAAAGAATGTTTGTATGTCTCATTTCTATTCTTCATTACCATAAAATTATTGTTATTAGTTGTTTTATACATGATTTCTTAGATTCTGGGCTAAACTGACAGGGATCGACATTCTACTAACATTTTACGATATTACTTCAGTATTATAACCCAATAACGAAAGTTTTGCATGTCTTTAAATTGGTGACAATAAAAATAAGAAAGAATTTATGAACAGGGAAGCTTTAACGAAGATGCCAAATGAATAACCCGTAAGTCTTTTCATGCAGTAGGAAAAAGAAACACAAAAAACAGATAAAAACATGCGCATTTGAATGTTTGCTCTCGTAACAGAATTACAGAATCTCATGAAATGAAGTTATAAATTCTATAGTGAGAAATTAGTTAAACTCAGTATTTACCTTAATTGTCAGCGCCATCAGTGCAGAGACTAAAATATCGAAGACCTGATCTCTGTAATTTGTGTTACGGACTAAGATCCTCGGGCCGGTAACTGGAGTAAAAGGCACACAACATTGTAAACTTGGATAATATCTTGACCCGTAACTGTAATAGGCCTCCGCCCATGAATGATCGAAAACGTATTCGCCATAAGAATGGCTGCAGAATTGAATAAAAGGACACCCAGGTACAAACACATTAAAAATTATCTTATCCACTTACTATTTTAATCCCTTGTGAATACGAATATTTAAAATAAAAGAAACTTTAGTATCTTTTTTACCCCCGCAATTAGTAAAGAACTGATAGATTTCTGGCTTTATCCAAAATCAGTTGTATCTTCCTATTATAGATCAAAATAGCACGGATTGGTATCATAAATCTCAAAACACAAGGAAAGCAAATAAATAAATAAATAAATATATATATATATATATAGGAATATCAAGTAAACACCTTAGACCCAAAGTCTGTGAAACTGAAATCACCAAGGGATAGCTCCAGTTTGGTAGGCTCCACAGCTTTCCTTGGTCCCCAAAATATGGCTTTTATGCTAAGCCCAACATGAGGATTGTGGATGCATCTTTTAAATGATGTTTTCTTCTGTGTTCAGAGAATTAGGTGAGTATTATATTAAACAGAAAAACACAAATACTGAATCATGTCTAGTCTCTCTTATATAAAACAATTAGCAAAGAGCGCCAGCAGATGCATAGATTCTCCAACTGAAAGACACGTTAAAATTTCATAAATAAAGCCTCTATGAAACTGAGCAAGTCAGGAACAATATCATGCTCATAGTTCCTAATAACTCCAATAAGTGTACATTATAGTTACGAAATTCAACAAGAACTGCAATCGTCTAACGAGCACGAAATCTAAGGCCTACTGATATTTTCCCGACAATATCCTAATTAAACCATGAGAAAACTGTACAAATCCAACGGAAGAAAAAAAAATCTAAACCCATTGCTCAATGCTAATAATTACATGATATCAGGTGAACATGCGAGGGTTCAGTCCTATACGGCAATTACATAATTATTACTCCTAAATCCATGAAATATTGTTTAAATTCAGTATAGGAAGCATGATTTTAGCTTCTTTTTTTTTTTAACTTGAAATTCGAAACAATTATTTTTATATGTTTTGCCCTCACAAAAAAGCTTGTTTGAAACCAAATACATAAGCAATGTGCACATAAGCTGATTTTGAAATTTTGATTTTAGCGAGAAAAATAATTTGCAAGAAAGACCATAGAGACACACTGTAGAGTGCACATGACCAAACACAATTTTTACAGGAAAAAGAAAATTAAAATTCAAAAAAGTTCAAATACAATGGTTCGAAGTTTCACGAACAAAATCATGATTGTTGAGACCTAGAGCAACACAATCGAACCCCTCTAAAGCTAGATGGTAAAACTGAAAATAACTAAGCGAAGAAAATTGACAACATAGAAAAACGAGTGGAAGAGAAAATAGGAAGTGGCTTACGACGTAAAGTGATTTGCAGCCGCCGAGAAATGGAGGACCAGCCATGGCGAGATGATTGAGGTTTCTCTTTCCCTTTTTTCTGTGTAATTTGTGCTCGTTACTGTGAAATGGGGACTAGAGAATAATTATGAGGCTAATAATTATTATCTTGGATTTATATATAGTATTATAACTTTTAATAATATAACTTTACATAAAACGGTCTTATATAGTTGACCAGCTATTTTCATAATATTAAATTGTATTTGAAACATATTTATAACTATGTGGCTCCCAAAAAACAAAAATACAAAATTGCATATGAAAGCCAGTCATTGATTTATCTTGTGTATCATCAAACAACACATACATCAACATAGTGTAATATCCTCTTATTTGAACAAAATTAATCTTCTCTGTTCAATAACCATACCTATGCAATAACAACTGAGCTACTATGCAAGCAACAACAATTTCAGTCAATTTGCGCTAAAATAGACTTTACTGATCCAAACAAATCATTTTTTTGCAAGATATGTGAACTGGTCAACACCACCAAGCACAAGGTACACACAAAGAACTTATTCGATGGTGCACTAACAGATGAACAATTAAATTCGAGTTCCAATCATCTTTACTTACCCTTTAAATGAAAAAAAAACTTAATAGAAAAATAACAATGAATTCGCTATGAGGTGAAAAGGGTATTCGGTACCCTTCCTACAAAAAAATTTCTAGAAAGCAGCACAACTCAATAACAAAACCTCTTTTAACTTCACAATGCATGAATTTATGGCAGTAGCAGACTATGCACAAGACTCGTCGTGTACAGAACAACTGGTGGCATATCAGACAGTGAGAGATGCACCATTATCGGCCGTCGTCAGATGAAGAATCAGATTAGCTGCCCTCGGAGCCCTGTTTAAAGGGAAAAACAAAACAAAACAAAACTTGATTATATTCAAGATAACTTGCAAGTTGCAACTCTAACCATGTGATGTAAAATGCCACATGTACTTCAGCACCATTGAGGCACAACGGCCGCTTGAGAAAAAAAAAAGGGCAAATCAAAGGTTCACATATTTTGGTATTGTTAATGGGTTATGACAGCCCAAAGGGAGCTTGACAGCCAACAAATTTGGACAAACCAATGACGACTTATATCTTAATTTCTCTGAAAGGTGGTTTTGACACCTGGCTCAAATATTTGGTGGCAGATGGGCAGGAAAAAAAAGAAAAAGAGGGATTATAGAAACACTATCAGTAGGATTTTATCCACATGTATTTAGCAATTGGTTATAGAAAATATTATAACCAAACAAAAAGCAATTTTTATTACAGTATTCTGTCAAGGCGTCAACTAATAACTCTCAAATTTCATGTTATTAGCTCAATGTAAATGGATTACATAGGCATTCATAAGTTATATTATTATCGTGAAAGAAGGTTTATAACATTTGGAATATGATAGATGCATTTCTTACACAAGGCGCGTGTACAGGGAAGGAGAGAGAGAGAGAGAGAGTACCATGAATCAGGCATTGGATAAAGATCAGCTGAATTTCCAAAACATGATTGAAGCATCTCAGTATTAATGACGCCAGGATTGAGCGCAACACAAGACATTCCAGCTGGCAACTCCTTTGCCACTGCCTTTGTCAAACCCTCAACTGCCCATTTCGAGGCACAGTAAGGAGCAACCTAGTATCATGTAATAAAATCTCAAACCATAAATAACACGGTCCAAAACGGAGGACCTGAGAATCTAGGTCTTTGGGGATTGAGAGTCGGAACTTAATAATAGCTAAATTGGCTCATTCCCACATACCAAAACTTTACATAAATAAATAAATAAATAATAGAGACATACTTTACATCAGATGGTAAATTATTGTGCAGATAAGGAAAAGAAATACGAATATACCTGTGCAGCAGCTGATCTTCCCCATCCAGATGATATGTTTACAATTATCCCATTCTTGTTCTCAACCATAACTGGAAGGAAATGTCTCAGTACATTTGCTGTTCCTTTGATATTTGTGTCGATAACAGTGTCAAACTCATCTGCTGGAACCTCCCATATTCTATTGTTCTTATTTATTGTCCCAGCATTGTTTACTGGAAAATTATCGCACATTAGTTTTACATGATTTGGCAAAACACCATTGAAGTGTCACAACACACAAATAATTTGCTCCCAATTCAGAGAAAGAAAGAAAAAACTAAGCTGAGAATAATATCATAAGAATAAGAATAACCCTAATTCCACTACAGCATACCATTGAAGCATCTTAGCAATGCCATTGCTTTCAAATTAAACAATAATCTCAACAAACTACATGAAACATTACATGTACCTATAATATCAGGAATGGACTTCTTTTCCACCAATGCACGCGCCAACTCCTCAACGCTACTATTAGACCTCTAATTAAACACCAATAAATAAAGTATTACGAACAAAACAAATTACGGAAAATAAAATTAGGGAAAATGAGGAGCATATTAGAAGATTAATTACCACGTCAACATTCATGGTGAGGTGCTGATTGCTATTGCTCTTGTTTTCGGAGGCGGAGGCGAGCTCCGACTGGAGAGATGAAAGCAAGTCTGGGGAACGGGAGCAGCCGATTACGGTGTGACCGCGCTTGGCCAGTTCCAATGCTAGGGCTTTGCCGAGACCACGGCTCACCCCGGTTATCAGAACCTTCCTGAGCTGATCGGCGGCGCCTGCCGTAATGTTCATCACGGTGTTCGTCGCCGTTGGCGGGGCCGGTGTGGTCATGCCTCTTCTACACTCGGCGAGGTTGTACTGTGAAAACTTGTGATTAAAATTTAAGTTGTGTTTGGCGAAAGAGATTAATTACTGTATTCATTGTGGAGTTACATGTGATAATATATGTTAATTTTAAAAATATTAAAATTTAAAGTTCCATAAGACATGCACAATAGTACAATTAAATACACATAATAGTTGATTTTCAACTACATTCTTATCTTAAAATTATAATAAATATAATATATTTATTATTAAATTAAACACAACTCTATTTACAAGTTTAATAACTATTAACAATATTTATTTTTTACAAATAATTTTGGATAATGATTTTTTAATGTTATTTAATTATTCAATTTATGCACCGCATGAATTTATATTATTAACACAAAAGTATTAATAATAAATTATATCAATGTCTATATTGGACATGATAGTACATAATACAAACTACCAATACAATAGTTAATCAAACCAACTAATTGAAGCTAGTCGGATTGAATTCAATATACTCACTAAATAAATCTATATTATTAACACTAAGATTACTAATAATAAATTGTGTCAATTTTTTATTTTCATTTTTTAATTGCTCAATTATATTAATATTGATTAATTAATCATAATTCAACTAGTTCAATCAATTAATTTATCAAACATTATTATACAATAAGCTGATATTTTAATAAGTAGGTCAATTTGAGATTAATTTTGAATGTGTCACAAACTAGTTTGATTCGATATGTCGTAGGTATCATATGATTGAGTACCAATTTTCTTTTTTCATTAAATGTATACATATAATTTTTCTATTAAAATTAACTTTCAAAAGCAAAAGCCTTGGCTTTTTAAAGTAATTTTGTCTTAAATATAACCTCCTATTACAAATTACACAGGTTTTAAAATTTAAACCTATTGTTTTCTTCCCGGTAAATTAAATTACCACAGTTGTTCGGGTTCCGGGTCGTAACTCAATCCTGGTCAAGGCAAAGGGCATTATCGGTAATAAACTCATAACCAGAATATTGGGGGGTCAATAGATCTGAATTACCGAAAGGTCCAAGACAAAGCTTCAAAGGGAAAAACACACACCATTAGGGAGCTCTTCAACACTCTCCCTTCAATCACTTCACATACAAACTGAGGTAAAAACTCCTATTTCTTTTATGCATTTTCATTTTCCTTTTCGGAATTCTGTGATTTGAATATCTCTGGGGTTTGCCGCCTTTGCCATTTTTTATGATCCGGATGTTAATTATTGATTTTTGGATGTTTCTTTGACGATGGAGTATATTAGGGTTGCTTAAATTTGTGTTTTTTCAGTTGTTTAAATGATCTGTTAAAATTGTTTTGGGCTAATTGTGGTCGAGATCTCGAATTCGATGATCATGTGGTGCTGTGCATTCATTTTTTTTCCCTCTTTTAATTCGAGTGTTCATATTATATTTTCATTTGGTTTAGTCTTTATTTTATTGTAATTAAAAAAAAAATTATGAGCGACTGGTTATTGAAATTTAATGTGCAATCAAAGCAAATTTTACCTTTTATTCCTTTGAGGGATTTAAGAACTGAAAAAGAAATGGGACATGTTAAGATATACTAACAAGTACTGATGTATTCTTTTAATGGCAGTTTATATAATTGCAAGATTTTGAAATCCTAGTTTCTCGCCAAAGACTTCGCGGTTCCAAGAGGGAAAAAAATCAGGATGTTTTCATTGTTCTATGGACTCTGGAAATACATGTTGAGCAAGATGGAGTTTCGTGTTCTTATTCTTGGAATCGACAAGGCTGGCAAAACAGTAATTTGCTCAACTACTTTCCATTTTGAATTCTTATTTTCAGCTCCATAATTCGAAATATCTGAAACTGAAGTAACCCTTATAGGACAAAAACTTGTGTATACTGGCCTAACGGAGTCATTCCATTAGGTAGGCCCAAATTCTTAGTTTTTTGGGTTCTATTTTTAGTTTATTTATTTATTTTAGTTTTGAAAGATCCTTCTACATCGGTGTGCTATAAAACTAGGAGAAGAACAGAACTAAACGGATCAATTCCTTTGACCGGTCGTTTCGAGCCTTGGGGTTCCCATTTTTTTGTACTATGTTTTTTATGGGTTTTTATTATTTTTTTCTTTTCATTCTTAGGGTTCACTTCCTAGTTAGTTTAGTTTTTTTAAAGGGTTTTCTATATATCTACACCCACGTTTTTTTTTTCTTTTTAAATTTAATTTAGGGCACTCGCGTAACGGTTAGGATGTCTGACAAGAGTGTGCCTCCCCTTCTAGATATTTACTCGGTTCTGATATACAGTTTTCAGTTTGAATATAGAGTGAGCACTCCTTTTGACCTAAAATAAACTGGCATGTACTGGGAATATATATTCGATGCCACTTGTAATTTATTTTTGTGAGAAAAGTACTTAAAATGGCATATCCGACCGCTCGTCGACTCAAATAATAAGTTCCGGCTATTTGAAATTTAAAGCCGCACCACTATATATTAACAACTATACGGGATGATTACAAAGACTACCCTTGAGGTTTGGCCAAATTACAAAACAAACAATCTAGCTAACTTTGAAAATTACAAAAACCACCCTCGAGGTTACACCTGTCTTACATTTTGCACTCTACCTTTAGTGGAACTAACGGAAATTGCTGATGTCATCATATACCTTTTCAATTACATCCCCCAACTTTTCTAAATATTACAATAAACTTCAAATTTCCGTCTTCCATTTTGCATTTACATCCCTCAATTTTTATAAGTATCACAAATAGCCAGACAAAAAGTTGGGGCTATTTGTAATATTTCAAAAAGTCGAGGGATGCAAGTGTAATATATTTGATAACATCAACAAATCCGTTAAGTCAAAATGTAAGCGGAATCAAACCCCAAGGGTGTTTTTTGTTATTTCTTTTCTTTTCTTTTTTTTTTTTGTAATAATTGTAATTTTGATAATGGAGTGATACATTAAGCAAAATTTGCTGATATTGGACTACAAGCAGAGTTCTTTGTTTGAGCTGATTCAAAATTGTGAAATTTGTAGACATTACTGGAGAAAGTAAAGTCACAGTACTCGAACGTGGAAGGCCTCCCTCCGGACCGGATTGTACCGACCGTGGGTCTCAATATTGGTCGTGTTGAAGTGTCCAACTCAAAACTCGTATTCTGGGACCTGGGAGGTCAGGTTTGAAATGCACTCTAGCCTTTTCTTTTAGTAATGATATTAAATGCTGGTTATTTTATTTTGGTCTTAATTACGAAACCTACTCCTGAAGTTTAGCTTTGTTGCAAAATACAAATATCCTCTTGAGGTTTGTATTTGTTTTACAAGTTACCTCCTCAATAGGTTGCAATTTGTAAAATAGAAACATCAATGGTATATTTGTAATTGTAAAAGATAATTGCAAATTATCATTGTAGTGATTTATGATGGAAAATTATGTGTCTGCACGGGATTTAAAAAAAAAATTATTTAATGTCATTCAGAGAATATTTTAACTGATGAGAACTTATTTTATATCAGCCTGGTCTTCGCTCCATTTGGGAAAAATATTATGAAGAGGCACATGCTGTGATCTTTGTAATTGATGCTTCTTGTCCGTCTCGCTTTGAAGATTCAAAATCTGCTCTTGGTAATATTTTAGGAATATTTATTTTTAAAAAAATGTTCTGAGGTAGCCTAACATTAAATCTGGTTGGCAGAAAAGGTTCTTCGGCATGAGGATTTGCAAGGAGCTCCACTTCTGATATTAGCAAACAAGCAGGTACAGCTAGTGAATTTAACCTAATTTTTATCTTCCAATTCCAAATAAAGAATGTTACGAATGGTAATTATACACGAGAAAGACTACTTTTACTAAATTAGTGGACTTTGCAGGATCTTGAAGATGCTGTATCAGCCGATGAAATCGCTCAATACCTGGACCTTAAAAAGCTGGACGAAAGAGTCTTTACATTTCAAGCTGTTTCAGCTATGGCTGGGTAAGCAGATTCTTTTGTATGTACATTGTACATATTCTTTTAGACAATTCATCTGGGATCAATAATAATTATTATTCAATTCGACATGAAAATAAATTTACGGCAGGCTCGGGATTAAAGAAAGTGTAAACTGGCTAGTAGATGCTATGGAGAGAAGTAAGAGAACGGATATGTTGAGAGTTCGTGCTGGATCTAGTGTTGTCTAGAGCCGTGAGAAAAAATACACATAAAATATATATGCTTTTTGTTTGTAATTTCACGATGAAGATGTGGGGTTCGATTATTTTTTGAATTTGTATGATTTGACATTGGGTTGGTAAATTCAATAGTTTGATTATGGCGAACTTCATATAGTTCGTTGCGTTCTTCTTCTTCTTCTTTTTTTTTTTTTTTTTGCTTTGGCCTGGCTCGAAATTGCTTTTGGCCCGGTGGGCCTGGCCCGACGTATTGACACCTCGACGTCTCTACCAATTACTGATCCTTGATGCTCTAAAGTGTCGCACTTCGTTGGAATTGATCCCAGGGATAAATGCCAATCCAACTAAATCCACCCCTGCATTTACAGTAACCCACCTCCCATATTTAGTCATCTCTTGCTTAGTATGCAGACTGAGTGCCAGTTAACTGGCAGATCAGTGGAACTGTACACTTCATACCTTGGTAGGTACTGAGAAGTGAGAACAAAAGAAATTAGAAAGAATGAAGGATTGTTACTTGTTAGTGTTGGGCTAGCTCGGCCTGAGCCCACCATACGAAACCAAAAACTTGGGGTGGGTTGGGCCAATTTAATCAGGGCCGTTTATCAAATAAATACAAACTCCCAAGATGTTTGTAAGATTTCAAGAGTATTTGTAACATATTATTGGAATTTGGCTAAACCTTAGGGGCAAATTTTGTTATTATCCCCATAAGCAAAATAAAAGTAAAAGGGGTTTTATTCAAGCCAACTTCTTTGGCAATTTATTATATAGATTGGTCGCACCTTGCTAGGTGCATCATTCGAGATCAATCATCGTTATTTAATAAGAGATTATATATGTCAATTATACGTGTGATATATATCAGCATGTATAATGATATATGATAAAAATTTGGAACTTAAAGTTTATTTTTCCAATTTTGGGTTTAGTTTTCTATTTTTAGGGTTAATTAATTTTCCATTTTATGGTTTAATTTTTCATTCGAGGGCCCCGATATCGTACCTACCAATTATATGTGATGACATATGCTATTTATATATATTTGATGATATATGACATAAATTTAGAATTTAGAGTTTACTTTTCCATTTTTAGGGTTTATTTTTTTATTTTAAAGTTTTAAATTTTAGATTTAGAATTTCAGTTATTTATGAGAATATATATCAATTATATATAATAATATATATCAATTAAATAAAATAATATATTAAAATTATATTCAATAATAAATTAAATTATTGAATTCAACCTACTACAATGTGTACCAAAAGTAAACGATATAATAACTCAAATTCTTTAACCATTGGTCATCAAGAAGAAGATGCCTAGTTCAATTCATATCTCTTATACGCATTAAGAGGCAGATGAAACATATTATATAAATAATTTTGATTTCTAAACTTCACTTAATTTACAAATAAAGTGTCGAAGGGGCTTCTTGATTTTCAAATTGTGAATCATTATCCATTTCAGAACTACAAAATAGACCAAAAATTTTAAAAAATAAAATAAAATACCGGAGCATCCAATTTTTAGTCAAAGTAATATTGATATAATGTGTAGTATCTATTACCCAAACTTAGTTAGTATAATAATTGAAAAATAAAATATTCATATAGGATTCTATTACATCAACCTGGTTCCTGAAATTATGCATCCACATGGACATCTCTTTCAAAAGATATGCTTAAAGACAGTCCAACTGATAAATGAACATAAAAAATAAAAAACTAAAGATAAAATAAATGTATGTAACATCTGTTTGAAGAAGAGTTTGCAAAATCAGTTGTGAATTGGATTCAGTCCACACGGAACGATCCTTTTCGACACATTTTTTTTTTTGATTTTGTCCGCTTATGGTTCTGAAATGGATTATTGATTAAGTCCTTTATTTTAATCTCCTTAATTTATTAGTTGAAAACTGATCCTTGAAAGAGATGTCCATGTGGATGCATAATTTCAGGAACCAGGTTGATGTAATAGAATCCTATATGAATATTTTATTTTTCAATTATTATACTAACT
>BMAC01000093.1:790973-814906 GCA_014905375.1 Phtheirospermum japonicum
GCAAGATGGAGTTTCGTGTTCTTATTCTTGAATCGACAAGGCTGGCAAAACAGTAATTTGCTCAACTACTTTCCATTTTGAATTCTTATTTTCAGCTCCATAATTCGAAATATCTGAAACTGAAGTAACCCTTATAGGACAAAAACTTGTGTATACTGGCCTAACGGAGTCATTCCATTAGGTAGGCCCAAATTCTTAGTTTTTTGGGTTCTATTTTTAGTTTATTTATTTATTTTAGTTTGAAAGATCCTTCTACATCGGTGTGCTATAAAACTAGGAGAAGAACAGAACTAAACGGATCAATTCCTTTGACCGGTCGTTTCGAGCCTTGGGGTTCCCATTTTTTGTACTATGTTTTTTATGGGTTTTTATTATTTTTTTCTTTCATTCTTAGGGTTCACTTCCTAGTTAGTTTAGTTTTTTTAAAGGGTTTTCTATATATCTACACCCACGTTTTTTTTTTCTTTTTAAATTTAATTTAGGGCACTCGCGTAACGGTTAGGATGTCTGACAAGAGTGTGCCTCCCCTTCTAGATATTTACTCGGTTCTGATATACAGTTTTCAGTTTGAATATAGAGTGAGCACTCCTTTTGACCTAAAATAAACTGGCATGTACTGGGAATATATATTCGATGCCACTTGTAATTTATTTTTGTGAGAAAAGTACTTAAAATGGCATATCCGACCGCTCGTCGACTCAAATAATAAGTTCCGGCTATTTGAAATTTAAAGCCGCACCACTATATATTAACAACTATACGGGATGATTACAAAGACTACCCTTGAGGTTTGGCCAAATTACAAAACAAACAATCTAGCTAACTTTGAAAATTACAAAAACCACCCTCGAGGTTACACCTGTCTTACATTTTGCACTCTACCTTTAGTGGAACTAACGGAAATTGCTGATGTCATCATATACCTTTTCAATTACATCCCCCAACTTTTCTAAATATTACAATAAACTTCAAATTTCCGTCTTCCATTTTGCATTTACATCCCTCAATTTTTATAAGTATCACAAATAGCCAGACAAAAAGTTGGGCTATTTGTAATATTTCAAAAAGTCGAGGGATGCAAGTGTAATATATTTGATAACATCAACAAATCCGTTAAGTCAAAATGTAAGCGGAATCAAACCCCAAGGGTGTTTTTTGTTATTTCTTTTCTTTTCTTTTTTTTTTTTGTAATAATTGTAATTTTGATAATGGAGTGATACATTAAGCAAAATTTGCTGATATTGGACTACAAGCAGAGTTCTTTGTTTGAGCTGATTCAAAATTGTGAAATTTGTAGACATTACTGGAGAAAGTAAAGTCACAGTACTCGAACGTGGAAGGCCTCCCTCCGGACCGGATTGTACCGACCGTGGGTCTCAATATTGGTCGTGTTGAAGTGTCCAACTCAAAACTCGTATTCTGGGACCTGGGAGGTCAGGTTTGAAATGCACTCTAGCCTTTTCTTTTAGTAATGATATTAAATGCTGGTTATTTTATTTTGGTCTTAATTACGAAACCTACTCCTGAAGTTTAGCTTTGTTGCAAAATACAAATATCCTCTTGAGGTTTGTATTTGTTTTACAAGTTACCTCCTCAATAGGTTGCAATTTGTAAAATAGAAACATCAATGGTATATTTGTAATTGTAAAAGATAATTGCAAATTATCATTGTAGTGATTTATGATGGAAAATTATGTGTCTGCACGGGATTTAAAAAAAAAATTATTTAATGTCATTCAGAGAATATTTTAACTGATGAGAACTTATTTTATATCAGCCTGGTCTTCGCTCCATTTGGGAAAAATATTATGAAGAGGCACATGCTGTGATCTTTGTAATTGATGCTTCTTGTCCGTCTCGCTTTGAAGATTCAAAATCTGCTCTTGGTAATATTTTAGGAATATTTATTTTTAAAAAAATGTTCTGAGGTAGCCTAACATTAAATCTGGTTGGCAGAAAAGGTTCTTCGGCATGAGGATTTGCAAGGAGCCTCCACTTCTGATATTAGCAAACAAGCAGGGTACAGCTAGTGAATTTAACCTAATTTTTATCTTCCAATTCCAAATAAAGAATGTTACGAATGGTAATTATACACGAGAAAGACTACTTTTTACTAAATTAGTGGACTTTGCAGGATCTTGAAGATGCTGTATCAGCCGATGAAATCGCTCAATACCTGGACCTTAAAAAGCTGGACGAAAGAGTCTTTACATTTCAAGCTGTTTCAGCTATGGCTGGGTAAGCAGATTCTTTTGTATGTACATTGTACATATTCTTTTAGACAATTCATCTGGGATCAATAATAATTATTATTCAATTCGACATGAAAATAAATTTACGGCAGGCTCGGGATTAAAGAAAGTGTAAACTGGCTAGTAGATGCTATGGAGAGAAGTAAGAGAACGGATATGTTGAGAGTTCGTGCTGGATCTAGTGTTGTCTAGAGCCGTGAGAAAAAATACACATAAAATATATATGCTTTTTGTTTGTAATTTCACGATGAAGATGTGGGGTTCGATTATTTTTTGAATTTGTATGATTTGACATTGGGTTGGTAAATTCAATAGTTTGATTATGGCGAACTTCATATAGTTCGTTGCGTTCTTCTTCTTCTTCTTTTTTTTTTTTTTTTTGCTTTGGCCTGGCTCGAAATTGCTTTTGGCCCGGTGGGCCTGGCCCGACGTATTGACACCTCGACGTCTCTACCAATTACTGATCCTTGATGCTCTAAAGTGTCGCACTTCGTTGGAATTGATCCCAGGGATAAATGCCAATCCAACTAAATCCACCCCTGCATTTACAGTAACCCACCTCCCATATTTAGTCATCTCTTGCTTAGTATGCAGACTGAGTGCCAGTTAACTGGCAGATCAGTGGAACTGTACACTTCATACCTTGGGTAGGTACTGAGAAGTGAGAACAAAAGAAATTAGAAAGAATGAAGGATTGTTACTTGTTAGTGTTGGGCTAGCTCGGCCTGAGCCCACCATACGAAACCAAAAACTTGGGGTGGGTTGGGCCAATTTAATCAGGGCCGTTTATCAAATAAATACAAACTCCCAAGATGTTTGTAAGATTTCAAGAGTATTTGTAACATATTATTGGAATTTGGCTAAACCTTAGGGGCAAATTTTGTTATTATCCCCATAAGCAAAATAAAAGTAAAAGGGGTTTTATTCAAGCCAACTTCTTTGGCAATTTATTATATAGATTGGTCGCACCTTGCTAGGTGCATCATTCGAGATCAATCATCGTTATTTAATAAGAGATTATATATGTCAATTATACGTGTGATATATATCAGCATGTATAATGATATATGATAAAAATTTGGAACTTAAAGTTTATTTTTCCAATTTTGGGTTTAGTTTTCTATTTTTAGGGTTAATTAATTTTCCATTTTATGGTTTAATTTTTCATTCGAGGGCCCCGATATCGTACCTACCAATTATATGTGATGACATATGCTATTTATATATATTTGATGATATATGACATAAATTTAGAATTTAGAGTTTACTTTTCCATTTTTAGGGTTTATTTTTTTATTTTAAAGTTTTAAATTTTAGATTTAGAATTTCAGTTATTTATGAGAATATATATCAATTATATATAATAATATATATCAATTAAATAAAATAATATATTAAAATTATATTCAATAATAAATTAAATTATTGAATTCAACCTACTACAATGTGTACCAAAAGTAAACGATATAATAACTCAAATTCTTTAACCATTGGTCATCAAGAAGAAGATGCCTAGTTCAATTCATATCTCTTATACGCATTAAGAGGCAGATGAAACATATTATATAAATAATTTTGATTTCTAAACTTCACTTAATTTACAAATAAAGTGTCGAAGGGGCTTCTTGATTTTCAAATTGTGAATCATTATCCATTTCAGAACTACAAAATAGACCAAAAATTTTAAAAAATAAAATAAAATACCGGAGCATCCCAATTTTTAGTCAAAGTAATATTGATATAATGTGTAGTATCTATTACCCAAACTTAGTTAGTATAATAATTGAAAAATAAAATATTCATATAGGATTCTATTACATCAACCTGGTTCCTGAAATTATGCATCCACATGGACATCTCTTTCAAGGATCAGTTTTCAACTAATAAATTAAGGAGATTAAAATAAAGGACTTAATCAATAATCCATTTCAGAACCATAAGCGGACAAAATCAAAAAAAAAAAAAAAAAAAACTAGAATAACCAATAAGAGTCTAATATTTAGTCAAATTAAACTATTAGATACGTAGGTAAGTGTGTGAAACAGCAAATAATGATTAGATGCTGAAAGTTCCAGGAAAGCTGAAATTTTAATTTTTAATTTAGTTTTAATTTACAAATTATACCACCAAAGTACATCATATGTATATTACAAATTATAACATATCCCTTTCACAAACTGGTTTCTGAATTCAAACATCCACATGGACATCTCTTTCAAAAGATATGCTTAAAGACAGTCCAACTGATAAAGGGACATAAAAAATAAAAAATAAAAAAACTAAAAATAAAATAAATGTATGTAACATCTGTTTGAAGAAGAGTTTGCAAAATCAGTTGTGAATTGGATTCAGTCCACACGGAACGATCCTTTTCGACACACTCTGAACACGTTCAATAAATTTTAATTAGGAGGCAATTAATAATTTAAAAGGTATTAATTACCATTAATCACACAAATTTGCAATTTTACTTTTGCAATTATGTTTTTATTTTTTCCAAAAATGACTTTTCACAACAATAAAATGACTTCCAAAATAATATTTAATAATTATTGAATTTCGCCATGCCACGTAAAAAAATTTAGTTAAGAAAAGGCACTGAAAGTCGTTTTTTGGAAGATGAATTAGAAGTTATTTGAAATTGTAAATGTTGAGCTACAATTGTAATTGTGTGAAATGTTTTTCTCTTTTTTTTTTTAATTAATACAAAAAATATTATAAATCAACTTAATATAAACTATAAATTAATACTACTTGATAAAGTAAATAAATTAATTAGTGAAACTAATGGGGTGAATTAGTGGAATACCGTTAGTTTAAAAAGGAAATTAAACAAAATAAATAAGTAAAGCCTAGCTAGTGTGCCACTTGGGTCGTCCCTGAGTTCCTGAATCTTGGGAATCGTAGAAAAATATGGGAAAAAAGTGGAATTTTATTTAGCATTTTTAATTTGTTTGCAAGAAGACAGATGGACCTATGCTGGAATAACTGTGAAAATGACAAACAAATTATTTAAGAAATAAAATCTTAGCAAAGACATCAAAGGTTGAAATTTCCAAACGGTGTGTTTTTTGTGGCTGTGTTAAATAAAAAGCCGTGTAATGCAAGATTACAAGCAACTTATCTAACGCGTGGCATTATTCAAATTACAAATAGTTAAAAAAACAAAACAAATCCAAGTAAAATGGTTCCACGTTGTTCAAGTGACATTGCAATTTAGCTTAAAGTTAAACAAGTAGTTGACCTTTTTTCCCCTTTCCCATTTTGATTTGATATTTATTGAAGCTTTTAAAGATTATTTTAATCATTTAGATTTATGGTGAATCATGTGTAGATAAACTAAAAAAATAGGCACCGGTTCGTTTAAGTTGAAAATGATACATATTTTTAAATATAATTTACCGTACCACGCCCATGTTGTATGACTCATGGCAACAATATTACTGTAAGATGCCTATTTAGACACTCAAAAGATTCTAGAATTACCCCCATTTTTTCCATTTTCTTCGTGGGACTTTGACCATTTAGGCCAAAAGAAAATAATTGTATTCCATTAACTCTAAATAATATTTCATATTTTATATATTTATTTCCTATGATACACGTACTTAATTTACCCCATAATTAAACTCAATACTATTTTTCTACGGTTTTCTATTTTCATCTCCAAATCTCGCTCTTAATCCTTATCAAATAGTCAAGATGATATCTCTGATTTCGCAGCTCAAATTTCATACTTTCCTCATTATTAATTTACGTCTATTAGAATTTCATACTAGTTTTTTCATGCTAATTTGGGAAAGTCCATTAGAATTTCATGCTAGTTTAACGGGATTTAATTGGTTTTATCTTGATTTGAGAATTTCATACTTCTTTCTATAAATTTTTAGAATTCCAAAATTCTTAAAAATAATAGGCAAGTAATTCAACCGTGCCCGCTAACAAAAAAAATAATAAGTATGAAAATTTATAAGAAGTGAGTATGGAATTAAATTTTATGAAATAAAACTCAATCATATTCATTCACATCAGTAAAATTACCAAATTAGTATGAAATTCTTAACCCGTTAAAAATTCACACCAAATTAGTATGAAATTCTTAACCCGTTAAAAATTCACACCAAAAGGATCAAATTCTTAACCCGTTAAATTAGTAGAAATTCACACACCAGAGTGGATGATGAAAACCAGACTTCCATGAATCGGGATGGAAAATAAATATGGAACGGAATTATTAGATTAATCATTCTCCATTTTCCAAGCAGAACGGCACACAAAACAGGAAATTTGGTATTCGGTTGAGTGAAGAGGTGTCGTGATTTTATTTAAGGGATGAGATGGTCAATTCCTAATTATAATTTATTAATTAATAATATCGATTGGCCTATATGGGACAAAACAAATTAGAAGAATTAAATGGTAGACGGATGTTTGGATTTGTCACCAAATGGGAATTTTCCCTTTCTTTCTTTATATATAGGTACATTATTATTAGTATATATATTTGGTTTTATTTATTTTTGATCTGACCAACTCGATTCAATCTAAATTTATGTTGGCTCGTTATTTTTAGTCACGACAAGATTGCTTGAGTTTTCATTGACCACCTACGTTTTTTCTCCAATTAGATCCCTCTGTCTAATCCTATTTGTAACTTTTATGATAAAACCAAAATTCCAAAAACTTGGCTAACCAAAAATCAAGATTGGATCACCTCGAACTTTCTTTTCAAATCAAATCGACCTACAACAAAACTTAAAGTGGATAGCCCTTGCGTAGGCCATCTGACGATCAAGTCATTAAAATATAAAACCGATGAAAGCGATAACAAAATAGTAGGAATAATTCAACTTAGGGTCAGAATGAGGCTCGTATCCTTTATATAGAGAGAGTTAAGAGACGTATTCCCCAAGAATTCGGGTTTTAGCCTCTTGTGGACTGGAATTAGGACTCTAGATTAGAAAGGATTCTAGTTTCTTTCTCTGAATATGATTTGAATATCTCTGTAAACATAGAAGATATTATTACCAAAATAGGAGACCAGTTCTCACTTATCAACGAAATCAACTATGTATCAAGAACCTTCGAGACCTCCCAGGGTCTATTCGAACCAACCTGAAAACCTTGCCGACCCGACTTCAAGATTTTATCGATCCGTAAAAGGCCCACCTTTTCCAAAACTGAACCCGCGACCACTTTGAATATACTTCCCATCGACTTAATACAAAACCCAAGTCTAAAATGGATGCTATAACAGCTAATCCCCCTATTCTATTTTATTGAGGTAGGAAATCAAATAGAATAGAATAGATAACACATTTATTAAGAGATTCAAAAGATCACCCACACGCCATAAGTAATATTAAGTGCACCATAGCCGCCAAATAGGGCAACCATTTTCACTTTTACAACATATCGTCATTGTGTCCTATGAAGATAAATGTCCTCTCCCCCTTCCACAGAAATATTTCAAAGGCTATGCTAGTGGGCCCAAGAACAAAAGACCCATATTTTCTTCTTTTGCTACATTTCAAAACCTCAAAAGAGGTACTTTTATCTTTCCGCCCGAAACCAAGCACAGTTTCTCTAAAATTCATCCTCTAAAGTGTCGGATTAGCTTACCAAAATTTTCTTCATCAAATTATCCAAATCCTGGCCTTTCCCCCTGAGCAAACATGAAATCATTCCCACCTATGAGAAAATAACTGCTAATTGCCCCAATCAATCTCGATACAAAGCACAGATAAAGAAGTGGAACCAGCGACCCTTCGATGTGCAAAAACTGACTAAGTTTGAGAACGTACTTGCTCACGCCGGTCTAAGCAACCGACCCCTTTTCCCCATGCATAATTTTGGTATGCACCTTTAATACACATATCTCTAACTATCAAAAAATGTTTATTTTTACTTTTACTCCTTTCTAACTATATGACCCTTATGTGCACTAGATTGTAAATGCAGAAAGCTTTGTATTTAATATTTGCTCTGATGATTCAGAAGGTAACCTTTCCCCTTCCAAACCGGTGGATCAGGTCACTCCACCTGAAGAGGCTGAAAATACTGTTAGAGTGTCTGCCCAAAAAACTCAAAAGGGTGAGAAGGAAAGACCACTTCTCCCAGCAAATCTCATCTTTTTTTAGCTACCTTGGTTCCTATCGAACAAGTAGGAGCTCGTCCCAAGTCTCCCCAAAGAAAAATTAAAGAGATCCCACATAGTTGAGGCATCGAGCTTAGGACCCTAGCAGATGGACTGTTAAGTTGAAATGATCTCAACAAATTTCCCCCTTCTTGGAGAATCAGATGCTGCTTCCAGCCAATGCGCCCGTACTTAGCGGCCCCCACGAAGTAGTAATACTGGCCCAACACCTCGCTCAGGTACTTACAACTTTTCTTCTCAAATTCTAGTTTACATAAACATCTCCAACTAATCATCTATACATATTTGCAGGTAGTCCCAGCTTTCCTGTCCATAGTCGATGACTACCTGATCGGCACCTCAGATTGGATGAAAAAGTCCACTCAATGGGAAGAACAAACAGACACCTTAAGCAAAGAGGCCGACCTGGATGCTCAACAGCTTTACTGCACCCATGGTCAGTTGGATGAAACCCAACATACTTTGAAGAGCAGCCAAGAGGAGTGGGAGGCCATCAAGACTGTATTGGAGCAACTCAAAGTGAAGACAATAGCCCTGGAGACCTTATACCAAATTTGTGTTAAGAATAGAGATAAACAAAGTGTACCTTATACCAAAGAAGAACCTCCCTTCCCATGTTCTAACAACATAAAACTCATTCTTGTCTTTCAAATAACCTAACCATACTTCTAGCCATAATAAATTTAAAAACTCACAACCCGTTAGATGATACACTCAAACCATAACATATTCTAGCTATAATACTTTTTATACTGCAAAAACACCACTAGCAATCCAGCACAATGAAAGCAGTGGACCAGTTAAAATGCTACTAATCCGACTTAAGGAGTGCTGAACCAGCCAAATTACTGCTAACAATCCAGCACAATGAAACCATCGGGCCAGCCAAAGTGCTAGCAATTCAACCCGAATAAGTGTTAAACCAGCCTAATATAAGACAAGATATTTTAAAAATACAAACCATTATTACTCAGATTATTCATCATAAAGTTAAAGCGAAACCTCAAGTAAAATATAAGAATAATAAATAACTTAAAATACCCAGCATATCAACTATTTAATCGGGGCATACAACTAATGATATAAACATAATATTTATTCAAATAGCATATACTCTAGGAGCGTGGTACCAAACCTCCCTCTTCCTCTTCCAGAATGTAAGAGTCCCCTGCTAACACCTTGCGTGTCTTGTATGTACCTTCCCAATTAGGATCAAACTTACCCATATGATATATTACATATGCTTTTCTTCACACCAGATCTGTAGCCTTAATTGCCTCCTTTTCACCTTCTATTTGTAAACTCCCTATATCCTTTGCTTATACCTATCTACCCAAGCTGTAGATTCCTCTCACACTTCCCCGACCACCTCCAAGGCCTCCCTAGCTAACCGCTCATTCACTATCGGGTCAAAAAATTGATAGCTATCTCAGTTGTGATGCCAACCTTCATTCTAAAAATCAAAGTAAAAGGTGACTCGATCGTAGTAGATTAGAGAGTGGTACGATAAACCCATATAATAGATAGCAACTATCCATAATCCTCCCAAATTTTCCAATCACATCTTAATACCTTAAATTAAAATCCTATTAGTAAACTCAACTTGGACATTTTCCTGCGGGTGTGCCACTAAGGCAAATCTCTATTTGACTTTCATATGCTTACACCAAGCTTGCATCTTCCTCCCATTAAATTATGTACCATTATCTAAAACTAGCACCTGTGGGACCCTGTACATGCAAAAAATATTATTAAAAATAAAAGTCATCACCAGTTGCTCCGTAATAGAAACCACCACCTCCGCTTCAACACACTTAGTAAAGTAATCAATCGTCACTATTAAGTATCTTTTATGTGCCATAACCGTCGATAAGGGTACTAAAATATCAATTCTCCATTGTGAAAAAGGGAAAGAGAACTCATCACCACCATTTCCCATATCCTCTACTAGCACGTTTTTAAGAGGAACATGTATTTGACACTTCTATTAAGTCTTCACCCGGTCTTCTACCACCCTTTTCATATGCGGCCAAAAAACCCCAGCTCTTATTTGCCAAAGCTCCACTCTTCACATGATCCCCGTAATACTCTTCATGTATCTCCTGCAGAACTACCAATCCCTCTTCTTCAACTAGGCATATCAAATACATCCCACAATAAGATTGTTTATATAAGTGACTATCCATCAAACATAGTCGTGCTACCTTCTAAGCTTTAGACGCCCCTACCTGAATACTCCCCTCAGTAATTTTATTCAACAACACGATAATTGTAGTTCACCAATCACTAGTTCCCATGATCTCCATCACCTTCCCCCCGAGCTATTCAAACAGCTTGCCTTCAACTCCATTAACTTGATTGTCCGGGTTAGATAATCTTCTAACACCATTTCCATCTTGTCTAAATGATCTACCCGCACATTCTCTATCCAAGGTAAATCTTTCGAACTGTCAAACTATCTTCCTGACTATATCCAAGTAATCCTCCATTCGATCTTCCAGTGCTTCAAAAGAACCGACGAACGGACATATGACTAACTGAGAGTCAAAATATGTCGATAAGTGTCGCACCTCCAACTCCAAAGCTATTCTTAACCTTTGAATCAATGCCTCATACTCATCTTCATTATTTGACACCTTAAATCTTAACTTGATCACATAATCTGAGTTATTTCCCTCCAGAGTAGTGAGAATAACCCCGACTCCTGCTCCACCCACCATCATTGAACCATCCACATGCAAAATCCATTTGCCATCTACAAGCTTTGAGGTTTGCATAATCTCTTGTATAAAATCCGCCAAGACCTGAGCCTTTATTGTTGTCCTCGCCTCACACATGATATCATATTCACTAAGTTCTATTTCCCACTTTACCAGATGACACGATACATTAGGCTTCCCCAAAACTTGCTACAGGGCAATATTAATCCGCATTATAATCTTACGTCCCAAAAAATAGGGCCTCAACTTCCTTCATGTATAAACCAAGACCAAACCACCCTTTTCCAACTTAGAATACCATTATTCCGCTCCTCATACTACTCAACTAATATAATAAATCAGTTTTTGGTGCCCACCATCCTCTTTGACTAATACCAAACTAACTTTGACTTCCCCCACTAAAATATATAAGACTATGTCTTCCCCTGGTAGAGGTTTTATCAATAGGGGTATCTCTGATAAGTACTCCTTCAACTCTTAAGATGCCTTGGCAGCCTCTGGTGTCTACTCAAAATCTCCCTTCCGCAATGTTCTAAAATTAGGGAACCCTCCTTCAGCTGACCTGAAAATAAATCTATTTAAGCTCGTTATCTACCCGACCAATATTTGCACATTCCGAACTAGTTTGGGTTGTGGCATCTCTAGCACAACTCACAACTTTTCATGATTAACCTCAATACCTCACTCCATAACCATGTATCCCAGAAACTTTCCTGATCTTACACCAAATGATTTTTTCCTGGATTTGGACGCATACCATATTTACTTAAAGTCATAAAGATCTCCTGTAGATCTTCAACATGAGAACAAGCAAACCTTATCTTTCCCAACATGTCGTCCACATAAATCTCCATGTTCCTCCCCAACTGATCCCAAAACATCTTTTTTACCAACCTCTAATACATAGCTCCCGCATTCTTCAAACTAAACGACATGGATACATAACAATAGGTGTTTGTGGAGGTGACAAAGCTCACATTGGGTTGATCTTCAGGTGACAATGAGATCTTGCAAGGTACCCATTATGATCAGGAGCTCGCACCCTGGTGTTAAATATACCAATTGGTCAATTCGAGGCAAAAAAATAATGATATTTTGGACAAGACTTGGTTAGATCCCTAAATCAATACACATTGGACACTTTCCTCCCTACTTCAGAACCATCACTGCATTGGATAACCACTCCAGAAACTGAAATTCCCTAACATGCCCTGTTCTTAATAATTTATGCACCACTTCCTCAATGATCTTATCCAACTCTACCCCGAAATCTTCTTTTTTTGCTTAGTCGGCTTTACCTTAAGTCGTCACTTAGATGGTGCTAAGTGAGCTTTGGGTTTATACCAGTCAGTTCTTCATCCATAAATTCAATAATGTCCCTAAAATCCTTTAACAATGGTATAAGTTCTCCATGTATTGGTTGTTCTAACCAACTGCCAATCCACGTGACATAACCTCGTTCTCCACTCACCAACTCAATCTCCATCAACTCTTCATGAGGTCTCATGGAATTATATTCCCCTTTTATAGATCTTTTTAACTTCCATCATCATATTCCTCCTTATCCATTCGCTCAGCTCCCCCTTCTTATCTTTCACTTTTACCCGAATCGTGAGTTGATATCAGGACCCAACAATCTGCTAATTCATAAGTATCTCCTCGACCTTGTCACCTACGGGATATATGATACTAATATGATAGGTTGAGGTTATGTCCTGAAACTCATTTAAGGCAGGTCTCCTTGGTATAATGTTATATGTTAGCTTGGCCTTTTACCAAAAACCTGAAACGTCTTTGACCACCCAAACATCTTCCTCTCCCAAACCCACCAAAAACACGACCTCCCCTTCCATAGTCACCTGCGTCCCATTAAAAGCATAAATGGTTATTTCTACTGCCATCATGTCCACCTTCAAATTCATCCGCACCAAACAATGGTAGTATAAGATATTCACAAAACTTCCATTATCTATGAACACCCGAACCACATCATAGGTAACCATCTCAGCTTAAATGACTAGCACATCATTATACTCTTCCCACGATACTCTCTTATCATTAGGGCCAAAGCAGATCATAGGTATTACAAAAGATGGAAGGAGATGTATATTTATTACTACTACATCAGAGGTTTGTTGTCTAGCGACCTTATCATGCAATCATCGTGCATTATTTAAATCACCATCAGTGGGTCCTCCTGTAATCATGTTAATAACCTTGACAGGTTCTTCTTCTCTTCGCGGCCTCTTTGTACTCCTCTCCAAACAGACTGATTCTCATTTTGTAGATATTGTTTTCTCCCTGGAACCCGATCTTGATATACCAACTACTTTAAGTGACCAGCTTGTATCAAGCGCTCTATCTCATACATCAGGTGCCTACAACCTTTTGTGGTATGCCCATAGTTATTTTGAAATCTGCAAAAGAGACGTGACTTAGTCTCTTTGGGTGTTTCCCTAACTGCTTCTCTTCCACAACAATAACCCGAGCCTGAGGTGCCGTAAAAGGAGTGTAATCCTCCTGATCATATTCCATAATCCTTATATCAATAGCTTTTATTGGAAACCTTCTATAATCAGCTAGCGGGGCGGAGAACCTTGGTCAGTGATGTACTTCCCTTCGAGGTTCAGGTCTCTGCACTATAGATTTCTCGCTTCGTATGATCTCCCTTCACTGGCCCTCCCTGCCTTCCTCCCCAGCTTCTTATATGTGAATGTACTTAATAATCCTATTTAAAACTTGCTCATATGTATATACAGGTTTCTTTACTAGATGTGTGTAATTCTCCAGCTCTCAAGCCCTGTGTTAAGATACTAGCCTTGACTTCATTTATTGCCAATGGAACTTCCAAACACGACCTAGTGAATCTTGATACATAGTTTTTTTTAAAGTCTCTCCTTTTTGAGTAATTTCAAATAACGACATGAAGGTCTTCTTATGATTTTGAGCATTGGTGAAATGTGTAAAAAAAGAAGCTCGTAACACCCTAAAACTGGAAATTGTGTCCTGGGCTATTTAATGAAACCAATCCTATGCTGGCCCCAATAAAGTGGATAGAAATGCCCTACGTGAAACCGCATCCTAATACTAGTGTAATAAATCCAAATCTTCGAAACACTACATATACCTTGTTAGATAAGTCATTACCTCATAGTAAAAGTTTAACTTCTTATATCCATTAGGCAGATAAGCCTATAAGATTTCTGTTGAAAAGGGGCGGACTTTATCGTCCTATGGTTCTTTCCCCGTGACCTGGCACTTTAGAGCTCGCAATGTTAATTGCATGTCTCAAACTTCTCTGGAGGTAGTCGGGATACCTCCGTTTGACCTACATGATCTTCCTCCTCTCAATTGTGTTTATCGACAACTCTCTAACCCCCGTGCAGTGTCTTGTCTCGTCCACGCCTCTGCCATGATACATCCTCATCCTCAGTGTCATCATCATAACTATACCCCACTTCTTCCTCCCGACCTATATCTTGATGCTTCGGGCTAATTTCTTGATAAATAGACTTGTCTTCTTTATGAAAATGTATCTGCTTAGATTCCCAATAAACAGGCCATTCATCTCTTTCTTGCATCTGATACTCATTGCTTACCTCCTACCGAGAAAGTGACTCACGCCTGTCATATCTTTTATGAACAGGTACTCGATTAGTACCTGGTGTTTGCTCACGTCTCTATTCACATCCCAAAGTTTTTTATTATCGATGAAATTTATAAGAATCTCATCGGGGACCACACTCATCAACTTCTATAAAACAACTTTAGAGATGCTAAGTAGTGATTTGCTCGGCATCTGATTTACCTCTTCTTTTTTAGAGCAACTGCGTCAAGGAGGGTGATTCCTAGGAATTAATCTCATTAGCCCCTCCAGTTTCCTCAAGTTGCCAAGGCCCGATCGGTGTCTTCTCCGCATCACCTATCTTCACTTATATACCATTCCCTCTATCCGTGGAAGGTGTTCCTACCAGGAGTGTAGATTTACTTCCACTCGAAAAACCTATTGTATCAGGTATAAACTCGTCTTTTCATATATGTCAAATCTCACATATTTTGCTAAATGACTCGATATCACTCCCACTGAAAATCCCACTTGATAAAACCAAAATTTTGGCTTATCAAGAATCGAGATTGGACTGCCTCAAACTTCTTTCTAGAATCGAACCAACCTGCAAGAAAACCTAAGTTGGATAGCTCTGACGTAGGCTCTCAGACCATCAAATCATAAAAATATAAGACTAATGAAAGCGATAGCAAAATAGTAGGATTAATTCAACCTAATGTCAAAATGAGGCATGTGTCCTCTATATATAGATTAAGAGGTGTTCCCCAAGAATTAGGATTTTAACATCTTGTGGACTAAAACTAGGAATCTAGATTAGGCCGGATTATTGTTTTCTTCTCTAACTATGATTTGAATATCTCTCCAAACACAGAAGATATATCACCAAAATAGGAGATCAGTCTCACCAATCAATAAAATCAACTATGCATCTAGAATTCTCGAGACCTCCCAGGCCTCCAGAAGCTTGGAGACCTCCCAGGTCAATGCAAACTTACTTGAAAACCTTGTCTAACCAGACTTCAAGATCTTGGCGACGCTTAAGAAGGTCCACCTTTCTCAAAACCAAACTCGCGACCACTTTAATCCTACTTTCCATTGGCTCAAAAACATTACTATAAGAGTCTTATTTAGACACTAAAAGAAGTCTAGAATTACCCCATTTTCACAATTTTCTTGATATATATGTACTTATCATTTGCATGTTTTTTTTGATTTTATTTTATTTTTGATAGCCCGCCTGAGCTTTCATTAACCACTTACGTTTTCTTCCAATTAGACTGTGTCGTCTAATCCTATTTATAAGCTATCTTTTTCCACCTAAGCACTAGGCTCCAGTTTGTCGTCTACCTGGTACACGTCGATTTTTAGGATATTAGAGTATTGATCGGATACATAACATCGACATATTAATTTCTGAGTCATTGTTAGAGATTTGATTTTTTTTAATCTTAAAATTCGATTGTTTATGGAATTTTATGAAAATATATCACTCACTCGATGTGACCTTTTACCCCACACTAATCATTTTCACCTTTTACAAAAAAAATGCAAGGGTAAAAACCTGAAAATAATTGGGGTTTTTTTTTTTGTTAAGCTAAACCTGTAGGTTACTTTTCGTTATCTAACTCTCTCTCTCTCTCTCTCTCTCTCTATATATATATATATATATATATATATATATATATATATATTTATATACACACACATATATATGTATGTATGTATGTATGTATATGTATGTATATATGTATATATATTATGTGTGAGTGTGTGTTAATGAACTGTTAACTTCATAGTCAGTCCTGAACTTTCGGGGGCCCACGATAAAGATAAAAAAGGGGTCCTTGTATATATATTATGAAAAAAATAAAATTTTATAACTTAAAAGAAAAGAAAATGGTGGTTGGCCTGAATTCCTTGCACACAAGTATTGAAGTTCCTTCCTCTTGTATTGTATTGTTTTCACTGAAAAACAAGAATTCTACCCGATCAACGATCATTTTCATCACCACAAAACTACAAATAAACAAATAAATAATAAGTATTAAATAGTTACTGAAATACTCTATATCTCATTTTCAATGCATAAAGTTGTCAACCCATTAATCTTTATTGAGACATAGTTGAATGCAAACATGATTTTATCAATTTTAGCTTTGAAGAACTTCTTTCTGCTGATGTTACAATTATCGGTATAGTTAACAAAATTATATATGCAACATAAACATAAAAAAACTGTCTAAAGTTTTAACAAACTCGAGAACTTTAATGACTCAATTTATTTTTGTTGGTAAACACATTTGTAGCACTTGCAATTAAAAAAATAAATTATCAGCATTATAGTTATGTTTCTAGGCATTTGGAACCATAACATAACATTCATGCAATCTATTTTATTCCCATTCAGTGAAGACAACTTCTTATGATTAAACAAAAAGTCAAATATACCTTCAAAAACTTTCGATTGTTCAAATAAACTCTTTAATGATGAAATAGCAATATCCACTACAGCAATACAATTAATAAACCGTAAAAGACTCTTCAAAGGCAATGAAATCAAGAAAAAACTCACTAGTCACCCCAAGAAAACTTAAAAAACAGAACAATATTACATGCTATTGGCGTGAATCAGTGAATAGACAATTGTTAGTGATTGAACATTCAGGGTGAAATCAACTCACGAGATAGTCAAGCTTCAATATTCTACGAATAAAAATTCAAAAGCTTTGTAGCTGATGAATGATGATTTAGAATTAAGTTTTTGAGAAGATATAGTTGGAGTATTCTAACAGTTCGGTTATGGTATTTTGGAGAACAAATAGAGTATTTAAGTGCTCATCAATTTTCAGTAAATCGATTCATCTTCTTGATTATTATTATTATTATTATTATTATTATTATTATTATTGGAGATTTTGCGACTATAAATCCAAAGAACTTGAATAGTTTAGATGAGCCGAAACTTTAAGTTAAGATACCCAAATTTAAATCTTGATTATTTTTTTTGACCGACTAACTATTTTCTTTTAAAAATAAATACAGCAAATATATTTTATATATCTATATATATACTTCTATAATAAAGTTGGTGTGCAAAAATATGGAGGTGACATGTGACACCATGCAATTGGGCTGCCTTTTTTTTTTTTTCTTCTTTTCTTATTTCTTCTTATTTCTTTCTTTTATTTTGAGTTGTTTCTTTTTTTTTCTTTTTGGATTTTTTTAATAAATCTTATACAAAAATATTATTTTAAAGATCAAATCAATTAATATAATTTAGTTTCCCAAATTACACTATCTTTATATGTCGTATTAATTTATGATAAAAGTTATAATTGATTATTGTTTAGCAAAAATATTGAATTTTTGAAAATTTAATCCATTAGTCTAATTTTATTTTCTCATTAAACTATATTTTAAATTATGATATTTTTATTCTCAACATATTAAAAAATAATAATTATATTTTTTAAAGAATGTATTTTCTCAATTCTTTCTTTGTAATTTACTTTTCTTCATCTCTCCACACATAATTAAAATCCGTCATCAAAATTTTTTTGTTCTAAGAGTGAAACTCATTTATCTTTCTTTTTTATTTTTCCCTTTCATATTTTAAATTCTTATATGAGATTTATGTCCTTCGTTGGCAGCCATAAAATTTATCATTTTATTTTTTTATTTAAAATCTATTTCTTTGGTGTTCTAATATTTGGTTTCATTTTCCTATAATCCGGATTTATTTTTTTAAATTTATTTTCTTATTTTTTATTCATAATATATTTTCAATAAATGAATAATACTCACATCTTAATATGAAATATTATTAATAGATAATTATATAGGTAAGGAATATTATATTGTATAAGAAATAATTATTTTAGAACACCTAATATAATAATTCTGAAATATTTATAATGTGAATGACTACTGTTAATAAATATATATTACGTGAAGGAAAATTATATTTTATAAAGAATAATTATTTAAACATACATAATTTAATATATATTCTACCGATACACAATATATTTTCTTTTCTTTTATTTCCTCTAGATAGAACATACGATTGTTATATTATGGAGCAACTTCAGCGAATCTGACCACATGAATACATTAAATTAAAACTCCAAATATATTACATATAAAATAAATATACATCAATATATAGATATATTACATAATATCATGTTGCAAAGTGTATGCATTTTATATTTGTATATTAAAGCAAATTGGCACCCGTACTTGGACTCCTTAAAAATAGATTTTCAAATTAAAGAAAATACCCAAGAAAATTTAGGAGACCTTCGAAAAATTGCTTAAAAAAACCTTAAAAATAAAATAAAAAAAATCCCTAAAGTAGAGAAACTAAACTAAATTAAAAACTAAAGAACCCTAAAATTAAAAAGAAACACTTAAACTTTTTGGGAGTTGTCTAACGAAATGAACCCCATTGTCTAACACAAATTTTTGTATTTTATATTATCCATTTGACAGTTGATTCAATATTAAAACGTGATCTTATTTTTATATAATATAATTTTTCTTCCTCTCACTACAAATAATTAAAACCCAACATCTAAAATCCTGACTGATTATGAGAATGAATCAATGATGTAGCATGGTAAACAGAAAATAAGGAGTGATTATTGATATTAATACACAACTCTTTTATATTCTTTATTGTTTTTATAATATTTTATAAATTAATTTACGTCAAGCAAAAAATTATTGAAAATAAATATAACCGCGATACATCGTTAGTGGTTGTGATTCATAATTCATTTAAATATGCCACTTTTCTCCCACTTCAACTTGAAATATATCTCATGTTATGATGCAATATCTATATAGCCGTAGCGACATCTTTTATTTCCGTCTCCATATTCTTTTTATTAATCATATTCTTTTGATGGAATTTCAGTTATGTTAGATGAATGTCATGCGTAATATTTATTGAATATATTGATAAAATACAATTAAATAAAAGATCGTGACTAGCTGCTAGCATAAGAACTAAAGTCGACATAAACATATCAATCACTTTACAAATCCATTACAATGCAAGTAATTAAATTTAAATTNACTCTCTCTGTGATACCAGAACCGCAATTGACTCAATTGCAATATATATCCTATAACTGTCGAAATATCAGGGGCTCAATACAAGAAAATTGAAATAAAAATTTAACTTCAAATGAAAAACTACAAAGACAAGATACCTAAGTAATGTATCCTCAGTTCGTTACTGATCTCAGGAATCAAACTTTCACGAGTCGCAAGCTGAACAGCCCAATATATAGTGAGTGGCTGCAACAACAACCAAAAAAAAAAGTTACTGCATTGGCAACTTCTGTACAGTAAGAACATTCACATATAACAACATACCCAATGAAGAAGAAAAGCAGCAGGGCTATTACGAGGGATGCACCTCCATTCATAGTAGTCTTTCCAAGTATTTAGACGTTGTTCGAGTATTTGAGATGAAGGTCCTGTACATGTTTACTTATTTAAGTATCATCATTTAACATAAAGGAATCACTTATAAGCTAAAAATAATAATATTTATTGTTGAAGTACAATTAAATAAAAGATCGTGACTAGCTGCTACCGTAAGAACGAAAGTCGACATAAACATAATCAGTTACTTTACAAATCCATCACAATGCAAGTAATTAAATTTAAATTTGCTCGGACAAAGATTATTTATTTATTCTTCTTTTACTTGAAACAAACTGGATATTAATTCTCATCACAAAATCAATTATGGAGTGGATTAGGCCCTTGAGGAACCTCCCTTCGAACCACAACGTGCATTTTATTCTTGCGCTTGTTTTTCTCCAAATCTTCATATGGAGAACTTGTCTTAAAGTGCTTCAAGAAAAATGAATTGAATTTGGATCTTATTCTAATTTGCTCAAATTCTTGGCTTGGAGGATATTTAATTGGCCTGCAATTGAATTTTGGAACAATTACAAGAAGAATGATGAATATTACAAATACGCGGGAAAAAGATGAAACTTTCATATCTAAATTAGTGTTTGCAACAACTTTTGCTTAAGAAAAGAAAAGGAAAAGGAAAAGAAAAGTGATTTATTGTGCAACAAAAATTGATTAGGAGGAAAACAAAAGTTCAGGTGTAGATGTAAGATTATGGTAAGGTTGGAAATCTATTTATAGTGGAATTAGTTGGATAATGTTGAGCATTAATTAATTAAACAAAAGTCAGAACAAAGATTATAAGGATCTGTTTGATTGGAGCTCACTAGCGATCGAGTCCATCAATAAAATATGATATGATATTCTGAACACGATTCATGTTTGCAATGGAGTTAGGAAATTTGCATAAACAAGCAGTTGACCTTTTCATTCTATATAAGTATGTTGTGTACCCATTTTTTAGCTCGTTAATATTTGTGATATTGAATTAATTGCTACATAATATACTTTGAGGACCAAATATTTTACCAAAAAGATGGAGTTTGAGCTTTACAAAAACTGCATCATACACCAAGACACGTTTTATGGGAACACGTTGTTTAGGTTACAATGCATTTTGCTTGAAGTAGTTGACTTTTGTAAAAAAGAAAAAGTAGTTGACTTTGTACTACTTAGTTATAAAAATTAGTGGTTGACATTTGTTTTTCTTTTGGTTATTTTTATCATTTCATAGTGTACATACGGACTTTGATTGGGGTTTGAAGCTTTAACCCAAGGTGAATCATATGATCATAAGCTAATTCAATAGAAAGACTTTATGTTCAAGAATAATTAGAGGTGTTATTTGAGTTGGGTATTTCGTATCATCTCGGCTTAGATGTGTTATTTGAGTTGGGTATCTCGTATCATCTCGGCTTTAATAAACAAGCAAGCTTTGCTCGACTTATTCAATGAACGAGTCAAAATCTTTGCTCGAATTCGACTCGTTTAACAAAAGTTGATCGAGATCGGTTCATTTAACACAAACAAATCAAGCTTGACTTTTGACATACAAATCTAAGAGTAGAAAGTAGGTAGAGGAATCAGGGAATTATGAAATTAGTGTGTGAGGATATTTAAGGGGGTGAGAAATACATTATTACCCATTAATCGCGAATCTGGTTTGACTCTATAATAAACAAACTCAATTTCTTATTCGAGCTCAGCTCGTTTAGTTATATGAACAACCGAACTCAAGTTTTCACGAACAACAATTCAAGATGTATAGGAAATGTGTCTTTTTTTGTTCATGACACTCGAACTACTTGGAGATTTAGTTCTCTAAAGAGACCCTTTAAATCTTGACCCAATATGTATTTTTATAAAAAAAAATTGGGCACCGAATTGTGTAATTTTATCAGATTTGTCGACTAGTGATTAGGACCTAAAAAACTAGGATGGTTTAAAAGTATATAGCGCAGAAATAATATTTAATATAGTTACATAAAATAAACGAAATTGATAAATAATAACCCGCATTTCTCCACGGAAAAGCGTCCTAACTCTTTTATTAGAATAGTTACTGCATCCCGCAAGTACAGTGTGAGATTTACACGAATAAGACTCTTTTTGGACGAACCAACACTATAACAACTATTCTAAATAATTTTCTTGCCAACGAGTGGATTTCTACAGCGCTCTATGGACTCTTCCGTAGGCTAAAAAGATGATTATCTCAAGCACCAAATTTACAAAGAAAATCCTAATTTTCAACATTACAGCGATGTAGAAATATAGATTGGAATTCTTGAATCTAATTAAGAAATAAAATAGAAGATAAGCTTTTGAGCTTTCTAATATATGCTTGTATGTATAATAACTCGTGCTAACTTATTCTAAATACAATGAGACCAGAGATCTATATAAATAGCTCATAAGTCGGTCTCTTAAACAAAGCGTGTGTCCTCATGGGCCGTGACATGGGCCGAATTTTAGCAAATCGCCTTTCTTGTAAGTGGAATCCTAGTAGGATTCAGTTTCTTTTGGCTTTAACTCAATTTGACATGGAAATCTTGATAACTCAACTTTTGGATTTTTTATGTAACAACATGAAACATTCCATATTCTAGTTTTTACTTCTTGATCGAATTATGTCATGCATATCTACTTAATTCTAATAAATAAGATTTTGTCTCTTTTTTCTCTTCCTTCATTGTGTATAATTCATATTTTATTGGATTATGTGACTTTTGAGTAGCTACATAAACTGTTTAGACCAAGAGTAGTCTAAATCATAAAAAATCAAGAAAACAAGCAGTTCAGCAATGGAAAATTAGAAATCCAACACTACAAAAAAACTCAGCATTTTCGAGGGATTTTTCCCTCGAAATTAAGAAAAAATCCCTCGGTTTTGGTTAAACCGAGGGAAATTTCGAGGGAAAAATTCCATCGAAAAACCCTTCCTCGGAAATCAGTTCCGAGGGAAATAAATCCCTCGGAATTACAAAACCGAGGGAATTACGAGGGATTGTTTCCCTCGAAACCATTACCGTACAATCCCTCGGAAATCTGAGGGAAATTCGAGGGAATTTTTCCCTCGGAATACTTCAATTTCTGAGGGAATAAAATCCCTCGGAATTCCGAGGGAATTCCCTCGGAAATCCGGGGGATTATATTCCCTCGGAAATTGAAAAAATCCGATGGAATATATTTCCCTCGGACTTCCGAGGAGTCCCATTCCCTCGGATTTTTCAAAATTCCGAGGGAACTTTCCCTCGATATTTTTAATTTTTTAATTTTTTTTATTAATTTTTAATTTTTTTGTTTTAATTTTAATTCTTGTTTAATTATTAAAATTCCCAAAAAATTGAAAAAAGCAATTAAAGAAAAGTCAAAGAAATAAATCAATTATAATAAAAAAAATATTTGAAAATTTATGAATTACATGCGTTCGATCGAAACAGTAACAAAGTTTATTAGATAAATAAAAGTGTTCTATGGATGGGGAGGGGGAAACTGCTGCTGCTGCTGATAGGGAGCGGGGAACTGCTGCTGGAAACGAGCGTACATCTCAGCCATCTGGGCGTTCGTCCGCGCCTGAAAATCCTCCTGCTGCCGGCGCTCCTTCGCAAGCTGTCGCCTTTCCTCGGCTGCCTGCTGCTGCAACGCCTCAAGCTACGCCCTCTGAGCCTCGACCTGCGCCTCGAGCTCTCTGATCTGTCTTCTATCAGCCTGGGATGAGGAGGAGGTGGAAGAGTCGCCCTTCAGTAAACCCTTCGCAGCAGCCACTATCTTCCCATACGCGCCGGTGCCGTAAAGCC
>BMAC01000093.1:822983-835045 GCA_014905375.1 Phtheirospermum japonicum
ACGCTATACCATAGAAATCATCTACTCGATGAGTGGGAACCACTTAGAGATTTCTAGGTGAGGGAGTTCAGTGAACTCATCTTATGAGCACCTACTTATGTATGTCGATGTCCAGACACCGTGACCGATGAGATGCGGTCCACATTACACTAAGTACTAAAGGCCTGTATCCTCATTATGGCGTAACCCTTTGACTAGGAACAAGTTCGACGAGTTACATTACGTGCTGGATTATCTCACGGTTCTGCTAGACCAATCCACCGTAATAAAATAACTTCATCAGGACCATACCTATGCAACAAGCATGGGATAAAAGATATGGAATGCCAATAAGTATAAAAGATATTATTACGAATAAAAACTGATTGTATTACAAGAGAATGGTCAGACCACAACCACAAGTTGGCTTGTTGGTCACCTTATTCTAACAGAACTGCCCGAGCTCGACAACCCATTTGATCATTCTCCCGGATGTGTCGGGTCGGTGCATGATCTGCTTTAGAGGGAAGCTCGTCAACACAATTATTCGGTGCTCGAGAAAGTAAGGGCGTAGCTTGCGCGAGGAAATGATAAGATCATAAGCGAGTTTTTCCATGGATGAATATCTTAGCTCGGCATCATGCATGGCATGGCTTGCATAGTATACTGGATGTTGGCCAAGCTCGTCGGATCGTACGAGTGCCGAGCTGACTGCTGCCACTGAAATCGCCAAGTAGAGATAGAGAGGCTCCTCTTTAGTTGGTTCTTGCAAGGTCGGCACATTTGCCATGCACTTCTTTAACTCTTTGAAATCTATCTGGCATTCTGGTGTCCATTTGAAACTCTTGTTCTTTTTGATTGCTTCAAAAAATGGTTTACACTTGTCTGTCGACCTGGATATGAATAGACTTAGTGCGGCCATTTTGGCGGTAAGGCTCTGCACCTGTTTCATACTTCGAGGGGGTTCTAATTCGGTTATTGCTCGAATTTTGCCTAGGTTGGCTTCAATGCCTCTTTGACTTACCATATAGCCTAGGAATTTTCCAGACCCTACCCTGAAGGAACACTTTTTTGGGTTTAACATCATTCGGTAAACTCGCAAGACTGAAAACATTTTATTAAGATCGTTAACATGGTCAAATGAGTACAAAGATTTGACGAGCATGTCATCCACATAGACTTCCATAGTTTTTCCTATCATGCTAGCAAACATTTTATTTACAAGACGCTGGTAGGTAGCCCCAACATTCTTCAAGCCGAACGGCATCATAATATAGCAGTAGAGGCCTCTTGCTGAGTAGAACGGCGTGTGTTCTTGGTTGTCCAGATGCATCGGGGTTTGTTTATAACCAGAGTAAGCGTCCATAAAACTCATCAGCTCGTGTCCGGCGGTGGCGTCGACCATATAGTCAATGTGGGGAAGCGGGTAGCTGTCTTTAGGGCATGCTTTGTTGAGGTCCGAGAAATCGATGCCAGTCATAACGTTATCTATGGAAGGGAAGCGGGTAGCTGTCTTAATTTTTTAACCATGGATCCATCCATTCTGATCCTAGCTCCGGCATCCTGCAAACTTAACTGTAAACAAATAACAACGACAATGGTTTTTTGAGTGGCTTCTTCTTCTTCTTCTTTTTGGTTTATAAGGAAATACAGAGAGTGGTACATATAGGGTTTTGTATATATATATATATACTCAAAACTTGATTTCCAAGTATTAATTCCTAATCGGGGCATGAGTATAGTTTCATAATTAAACCCAAATTCTTTTAATATATACTCTGTATTGATTGAACTCGGAAGAATGTATATATGGAAAGTTAAAAATTCTGCAACCTTTAGATTATATTTATTTTTATACAAGGAAAGAAGAATATATCATTTAAGTTAGACATGGTTTTGACCTCTTTGGATATTGTTGACCTTTAGCCTCACTTTTTTTTAATACACGTTTTATTGAGAATTTAAGAAAGATTGATTCCCAACCGTCTTGCCAAGAGGTGCATGGGTAGCTATATAATTAATTGGGGAAGCGGGTAGCTGTCTGTTTTTTGACGAGCACTGGGTTAGACACCCAGACTGGGTACCTAACTTCTCAAATAAATTTGTTATCCAGCAGCTTGACGACCTCCACTTTCAGTGCCTCGTATCGGTCTGGGCCGAGCTTCCTCCTCTTCTGGATGACCGACCTGACATTTTTATCAATGTTGAGTCGGTGACAAGCTTGCTCCAGATCGATTCCCTGCATGTCAGCATGCGTCCAGGCAAAAACATCTTGGTTCGCTTTCAAGAGGTCGATGAGCTGGGATCGGATGGGCTACTGGAGATTGTGGCCGACCCGGAGCAATTTATTTGGGTCGAGCTCATCGACCGAAACCCAATCTAGGTCTTCCACTGGCTCAGCATGGGTGGCCTTTCTCTTTAAGTTCATCATTCGAGGGTCCAGCTCGTCCTCCCCCTCTTTCAGCTCGACAGACAACGTTTTCTGACTCCCACATCGGCTCTTTACCTAGCCGCCGACCTCTGTCCCTTTCCCGGTCGACCTCATTCAGGTCGGCCTCGACAAAAAATCTCTCAATTGGTGCTATCTTTGTTTTGTCAGCTTTTTTTGCGCTCGGGCCGACCTCCATCAAGTCGACCTCTGTGTTCGACTCCTGTTTCTGAACTGGTTCTGGCTCCTTTCTGTTCGACACGGGAATCGGGTGGTCGACCTCGGACACGAGAGTCAGTTCATCTACGTTCATTGTGTGTTTCTCTTCGCTTGTAGGTTTGGGTTCATCCATCTATTCGACGATCATGTCCAAAATCGGATCGCCTTTCTCTTCCTCTGCCAGCTCTTCTCCTCTCGATAGTTCGACCATGTTTATCTGTTTTGGTCTGATCGACCAGCTGCATTCTCGAGCAGCTACCTGATCGCCTTTGTGTTCGCATTCTCCGAGGGCACCTAGGAACTTAATCGAATAGTGGTATACTGACATTGCTCATTTGAGATCATATAGAGCTGGTCTACCTATGAGGGCATTATAGTCGCTTGGAACGTCGATCACTTTGAAAGTTGTGAGAATCGTTCTCTTCTCTTCGCCCGTGCCGAACTCGACGGATAGCTTCACCTGAAACAGAGCTTGCACATAGTTGCCACTTATCCCTCTAATCCTATCATCGCATGGCTTGATGTATTCTCTGGGCACCCTCATTCTTCGGAAGGCTGGTAAGTAAATTATGCTTGCATATGCGCCGGGTTCTACGAGTACTCGGTGTGTTTGGATCCCTAGAATAGGCACGGTGATGACAAGAGCGTCAGAATGGGGGTGGTCCAGCGGGGCTGCGTCTGATTCGTAGAAAGTGAAGGATGACACTAACTTATCCTCTTCCTCAGGTTGGTCGTCAATATGAAAGATGTCGGTCCTTATGACTTTCGTTTTCTGAATAGAGTTCCTTGCCTCCCTGACCAGGGTCTTTCTTTTTCGATTTGATATTTCCTCCTCTGCTCGGCTAGTGTTGATGAAGGTCAAGATTCCTCTCGGCCCTCCAGCTCCGGCTGGTGGGGGTGGGGGTGGCTGATTATTGCCCCTTCTTTCCTGCCGAGCTTGGTGGTTCTTGGAGAAGGGCAGCAGATTCCTATCGTCGCAGACCTTGATCAAGGCGCGGACCAAGTCGTGGAATTCCTCCGTGTTGTGCCCGATCGATCCATGATATCTGCAAAATCTCTTTTTGTCGAGCAGGGGAGGATCCTTCTTAATTGTTCGAGCTGGGGGGAGGATATCTAGATCCTTGATCCGTTCAAAAATTATGGCAGCTGCCATTGAGTAGACTTCATTGTACTCGGCAAGGAGGTCAGTGTGTTTTTCTTGCAAAAATTTCTTCATGTTACTTGAGGACTCAGTTTCTTATCGCTTTGTCGGGTAGTCTTATGACTCTGTGGGAATGATATGACCGGGGCGGCCATATTCTGCTCGGCTGCAATCTGGGATGCGGCCAATGCGAGGAACTCCTAGAATGTTTGGGGGTCCTGCTGATTGTTGATCCATTTGAAGAAAGAGTTATCAGATAGTCCATTTTGGGCTGAGATGAGCAGAGCCTCATCGCCACAAGGCTGGGATCCCGAGACTTACTTTGTAAATCGAGCTATATAGTTCTTCAAAGATTCATTAGGCTGCTGAACTATTGTGGCGATAGCTTGTTTCGGCACGACGGTGGCTTTGGAGACCATGAAATGTCCCCTGAATGAAGACCTCAACTGAGGCCAGGAGAAGATCGAGTGGCGTGGTAGGGACCGATACTACCTCAGCGGCGCTTCATCCAACGTCATGGAAAACATGCGACATCGATACGTGTCTCTCGCGCCGAGCATATCCATATAGTTCTGGTAATGGCTTAGATGTGAGTCAGGGTCATTGCTTCCTTTGTATAGTGCAATGGGGAGGATTTTCAATTTTCCAGGCAAGGGTTCAGAAAGGAGTTGAACCGACAAGGGGGACTCGTCATCGCAAGACGAGCTGATTGTGACGGGCCGTGCCATTGGGAAGGCGTTCTGGGCTGGGGGAGTAACTTGTTTAGCCTCTAGCTCGGCTATCCGCTGCTTCAAATATTGTAACTCAGCCGATTCCTCAACTGGCTTTCTCTGTGGACGCACGTTTATGTTAGCGTTGCTCCTGCTGTTGGACGACCTGGTAGGAGTGTCCTCCTGAGCCTTGCCAGTTGGATGTCCGAGCCGAGCAAAGACATTCTGAGGGGAAGAAGACGTGAGGCATTGCGCAATTGGGGGTCGTTCGAGCCTACTCTTGGCATTCAGCTCGACCAGGTGACAAGCTGGGCTCTGCGCGAGGCGCGCGGGATGCTCGGCGCTGCATGTTCATGGTCGGTCGAAGTGATGCGCGGGGCTTCACGAGGCGCGCCGGGTGCTCGTCTCGGCATACGTCTGCTCGGTAGGGATGGCGCGCGGGGTCTTCGGCGCTGCGCCTGTCCGCTCGGCCGGGGCGACGTGCTCGACTTTGCGAGGCGCGCGGGATGCTCGGCTCGGCATACGTCTGTTCGGCCGGGATGGCGCGCGGGGTCCTCGGCGCTGCGCCTGTCCGCTCGGCCAGGGCGACGTGCTGGACTTTGCGAGGCGCGCGGGGTGCTCGGTGCTGCATGTGTCTCGTCAGAGCTGCTCGGCTTTATGCATGGGCCAGATCGGCGTGGATGGGGGATATGCAGGCCTAGAAAATATTCCCAAGCGGGTGGACCCTTGTTCATCTTCGACTCTTCTTCTGGTCATACGGTGCCCTTAGATCTCTTAGTTATTTAAGTCAGGTCGACCATCAACAAGCCCCTGAGTGCGGAGTCGGCTATTAGTTAGGCGAGTTCGGACTCATCTATTTTTTAGTGGTGGGTCGATACTGAAGGCCAGATTTTTGGCGTTGGCTTTTATCCCGTTCATTATGGTACGCCCGTTGTCCTGCCTTGTTCGTCGTATTCGCGGTCTGTTCCCCAGATCGTACGCAGTACGGAACGTCAGCGAGTTGTACGACTTGACAAGAGCTCTCGTCTTTTTCCTCCTTGTCCTTTTCCCTTTCATTGATTGTGTGGGCCTCTTATCCTCTTACCTTTTGTTGGAATGTGTGCCCTTGTCTTCTTCCTCTTAAAAGGTGTGGGTGCCCATAATTCCTTTTCCTTATAAGTGACCGAAGCCCCTTCTCTTTACTCATTTCATCCCTCCCCTTCCTTTCTAATTCTTCAAATCTTCCAGGCTTGCTTTTGAGGTTTCCTTGAGAACCAAAGTCCCTTTGCCTCTCTTATTTTTACTCTTTCGTTTTCGTGTTCGACTTCGTCGCCTTCTGCCAGCTTTCTTCCCATTTCGAGCTTTCTTGTTTTGTTCTCTAAGTTAAAATTTTTATTTTTATTTTGTTGTTGTTCAAATATCTTATAGCCTGGGATATTCTCCGGATGGATCCGGCGAAAATTATGATGGGGTTTGTCCTGAGCCGGGGGGCTATGGCTCCCAATTCGGCTTGAACGAGTATGGCAGCTTTGCCTTCGGCTCTACCTAGCCTTCCGATTTTGGGAGGTTTGACGACGCGGACCAGTTCGGCTCAAGCGCTCCGTTCGGTCCTGGTGGGCAGTTCGGGGTCGCTTGCGATATCGGTCACAGAACACACTTATTTTTGTATAGCATAAATAGTATGAATTTTTACAATATCTGATCAAGTATCACAAAATATATTAAAAGTATCAGAAAAGATATTAAAAGTATCACAGAATACATTTATTACAAAATGTAGTAAAATGTACAAGTATTAAAAAATATGTTATACTTTTAATATATTTTGTGATACGCGATCATTTTTTTAATTATTTAAATGTAATAGGCACATGTGTAAGTAAAAGAAATGAAATTATTGAATATGTAATATTTTAATTATATTTCGTAAACAACATTTTTATGATACTTTTGTAAAAAAAAAAAGATGTAAAAATATAAAATATAACATGTGTCGATTTTGTGATACTTTTACTTGAATCTGTAATACTTTTAACTACTTTTGTAATACTTAAAACTGGGCAGATTCTATTTTTTTTTCGGCGACGTTTTCTTTTTTCTTGATTGAATTTGCAGTTTTGTAGAGTGGATCGAGACAATTACTCGATTATGTGATACGTTTTTTTTAAACGAAATTTCGTCCGGTGAATCGCTGTAAATTGGAGGTTAAAATTAATGAATTTGTGATTTTGACCTCAGATCTACGGTGATTGGAGCATTAAACTATAAATTCAATTGCGAATTTGGAACGAGGGAGACGAGACGATTACAACGATATAAGATTTGTAAAAAAATATCGCCGGTAAATAATGGAGGTGGCGGCCGGCGGCGACGGGTGGTGGCCGACGATCGGAAGTGGTGGCCTGAGTCTGGAGTTGGGGGGAGCACACTTTTTGTGCGTGTGCTTGTTTGTGATAGAAAATTAATATTTTTTTATTTATTAAATGGATGGGTTAGGGCGGGTCGGATGAGTTGGGTGGATCAATTAATAAATTTGGTAAAAAGTGGTCTCATACTATGAGACCGGTCTCACCCAAGACCTACCCTTTTAAAAAAGACATTGAAGCAAAATTTAAAACCACTAAATCTCAAACTGGCTCACGTTTCATGACCAAAAATAATTATTTTCCCTAGATAGGTTGCACCGACATGAGAATTGGACTCGTGACACGATACGTGAACAAGCTTATAACACGTAAATTATAACGCAAAATAGGACACGATACGACAAAATATCATATTTTGAAGTGTACGTGCATCATAATTAACACGTTTCACAATAATATGTACCTTGTCGCTCCATGTTGTATGATATCTTGATTATTGGGCCGGACATGGACCTAAAAAAATAGCCCAAAAGACGCTTGGCCTGACCGACCCTTGAAATTTACATATACCTAATAAATAAAATGCCTCTAAAGGTGCAATATCTGATAATGGGTTTGTTTCTTTTGAATTCTAATCGATTACAGCTGAGATATATAACTCCAATTAATTAAATGAGCTTAATTTCTGGTCAATTCTTTATTATTCCTAGGTATCACTTTGCACTAAATAAAACAGGAATGAATAAAACAGAATAAAATAAAATCCAGACTGTGCATAATAAGTGACTAGCAAATACATTACAAATCAATGTAAATCCAATTGGTTAGGCAAACATTATTTTAACTAATTTCCTAGAGACAATAATTAGAGAATATAGTTTTTTTCTTCTCCCTCTGAATCAATTGTGTAGAGGATTAGGGCCTTGAGGGACGTACGCTCGAACCACAGCGTGCATTTTCTTGCGCTTCATTTTCTCCAAGTTTCCATATGAAGAAACTTTCCTAAAGTGCTTCAAGAAAAATAAATTGAATTTGGATCTTATTCTAATTTGCTCAGATTCTTGGCTTGCCGGACTAATATTAATTTGCCTACAATTGTATTTCGGAACCAATATAAGAAGAATGATGAATGTTATGCACAAGTGGGAAAAAATTGGAATTCTCATATCTAAGGGAGCGTTTGGCAAAAGAAAAAATATATCGAATAAGTGATTTTATGTTGCAGAAGCTAGCTAAATAAAATTCAGCTAAAACCCGACAATCACCTTTTATTTTTAAGTGATTGCAAACTCTCTTAATAGAACAATACTTTTGGAGGGAGGAAAAATTGAAGTTGGAGGTTTAGATGTAAGGTTATGGTAAGGTTTTGAAATATATTTATAGTGCAATTATTTGGAACTGTTGAAAATCTGAGCAAAAGTCAGAAAAAAAGATTATAAGAATCTGTTTGGTTGGAGTTCACTAGGGACTTATATTATGATATGATATATATCCTTAAAACATTATTTAAGTTACATAAACTAGTTGAACATGGAAATACGTACGTACGAGTAAGGTTTAGTCAGACACTAAAGGTTTAATTTTGTTTTCTTTCATAAACTCAAAGTTCAAAATCTTGTATCTAATAATAATAATAATAATAATAATAATAATAATAAAGTCTAACTACTTTAACAAAATTACAAATAAAGTAAATAAAATAAAGTTGTTACAAACAAATGGTACTTATGCACCGAAAACCATTACATTGTTGACATTGCATTTTTTCTTTAAAAAAATAGTTGACTTTTGCTTTAAAATGTAATTAGCTTAGAAAAAATTAATTAAGTTGAAAATGTAAATGATACTTTTCCTTCAAAATCTACCGTCCTGCGCCGTGTTAATTGTATGAAATAATGAAACAATCATTAGTATATAAGATTCTTATTATTAGACAGCTCACATTATTAGGCCTAAAGAGGACAAATTGTTTATACACTATCAAAAGTCTACAAATACCCCAATTTCACCATTTTTTATAGGTACCCAACCATTTTTAAATTTCACTAACTTTTTGTCCTATTTGCATTTGGAAGAATTTCGAAATAATAATGCCACACTACTCCACATATTATGTGATTCCAATACCAACCATTCTTGAAATATATCAAGAAGATATTAATTCGATTGCAAAATATTCTTTGCATACTGCATAATTATTTTTATTTTTTTCCACTTTTTATTTTAACCATTAATGATTCCTTTTGATATTGATGCCATTCAATTTGTTCAATCACAATCATGGTCACTTTCAAATACATTTTGAGATTTAATTGATAACACTTTATTTCAAATATAGTTAAAAATGTGAACTTGAGAGTTAGATCATTAATTTAAAAAAAAAAATGGCTAACAAGTTTTTCGTTTCATAAGTCAACCTTAAGTTTTAACCTTAGTACAAAACATACAAGCTTTTTCCAAGAAACTTGTAGCTTTATAATTTGAGTTTATCCATTTTCAACTTATATGCTCATGGACGTCTCGTTATTTTTCAGTCTCCCAACAAATATGTAAAATTAATAATAAAAATAATCCAAATAAATTTTAATTTTTTTTTATAAATTTCAAATGAATACAACCCCATATTCTAGAATTCTTTTTTTACATAAAAATAATCAGTAACGAAAATTAGTAGTACATACATAGAAAGAAACACAAATGAAAGATGTGAAGAATCATAATTAAGCTTATATCTTCCCATTTTGAAAATTTCTCAAATTAATCACCCAGAATAACTAAATTTTAATAAACTAGAGACGCTCCTATAAAAAATAAAATGTCTATATATTCTTTGGATTGAATATTAAATGAGTCCTTCTATATTAAACAATTTAAACACTCAATTTATTATAGTCAATATCAAAAAATCGGTCGACATATGCTAGCTCAACATACACGAAAATAATATTATTTAGCATGCTAGCATAATCCATTACAAAGCAAATAAATGTAAAATTGTTCATACATACATAGTTTATTTTCTTTGAACTAGAAACAAACTTGAGATTAATTCGTATATCTCAAAATCAATTGTGGAGAGGATTAGACCCCGCAGGCACCCCCCTTCGAACCACAACGTGCATTTTATTCTTGTGCTTGTTTTTCTTCAAATCTTCATATGGAGAACTTGTCTTAAAGTGCTTCAAAAAAAATGAATTGAATTTGGATATTATTCTAATTTGCTCCGATTCTTGGCTTGTAGGGCTAAAATTAATTTTCCTGCAATTGGATTTAGGAACAAGTACAAGAAGAATGATAAATATTATAATTAAGTGGGAAAATATTGGAGTTTTCATATCTAAGCTAACAATATGTTTATTTTTATTTTTCCTCTTTATTGCATATACTCTCTAAATTATGCAATAATTTTGGGATGGAGGAAAAAAGAAGTTCAATTATAGTAAAGTTATGATAATCTATTTATAGTGGAACTAGGAAGCAAAAGTCAGAAGCATGATTATAGGAATCTGAGTGATAGGAGCTCACTAGCGACCTACAAAATATGATATTCTAAACATGATTTCATATTTGTTTGCATGAACAAAAATCTATCTGCAGGCACAAAAAAAAATATATGTACATCAAGATTGATATCACTTGGTCAACTGTTACTATTTTTACAGCTTAGTTATTAAAGCATTATTCTAACATGGAAACACGTTGTGTAAGTGACACTTATTCCATTTTGCTTAAACAAGTAGTTGACATTTTTTTTTGACAGATTTTCGAATAAATTCCTCTATTCTTCTCAATATGATTAGATGGTGTTTATCGTGTGAAATTTGAGAAAAAATAGGATCCATTGAGTGCTATTTATACATGTTATTTTATAAAAAAAAAAAAAGCTCCATTAACACTTTATAACCCACAATTTATTAGATAAGCTTCTTAATTGCTCCTCCATAACAGTTGCACCACGATAACGTACATGGGTTGTAACACATGTTTGCATTCTTCTACTTGGTGCAACTATAATTAAGAAACAAAACACACGAATCATAGAGATATGTCCTTTATAAGCGAGTAATATCATGTGTACTATAGTGTATTCCCTTTCTCAAATTCTTAATGTGGTTACAAAAATAATGAATAAACTCAATGTTTTTTTTAGGTCCAAGATTTAATGATAATTTTCAAGATAAATAAGTGCACAAAATCAAATGAAATTTATCAAGACAAATAAGTGCACTCAACATATCGTATAACTTTTGGGCCTCAGGATTAGGCGGTTCTTCAACATTAGGGCTCAATACAAAGTTCGAACTGGCTGTATTGTGAATCATATTGAAGTAAGCATTTGAGAATTTTTCAGAAGCGGCGTAAGATGATCCTCCACCGTGAACCATAGGGTCGATACGATGCGTGCAATCAAGATTTATTTCACCGTGGAATGTCCAGATGTAGTAATTTAGTACGAAATCATTTTTAATGAGATGAAATTTGATCTCGTTTACATCGTGCTAACTGCAATTCCTACATTTAGTATGACTACAAGGACACTTAAATTTTCCCCCATCCTTCATTGCTCCATGGGTGAGTGCAAAATGTATGAAATTCTCTACCCCTTCCACGAACGCGTTCGACAGATAATGTTCACCCTCCATTTGTGTATCCAACTACGGTCAGAACTCATCCTATGATACAACTACAAAAAAAGTTGAAATTTCCGAGGGATTTTTCCCTCGGTTTTAAGGGAAAATCCCCCGGTTTTGGATAAACCGAGGGAATCTCGATCGGAATTTTGTTACGAGGGAAATTTTTCCTCGAAAATATGAAATCGAGGGAATCTCGAGGGATATTTTCCCTCGAAAACATCTCTGTGCTATTCCTCGGAATTCCGAGGGAAATCCGATGGAATGTTTCCCTCGGAAAACCGAGGGATTTGTTGCCCCTCGGATTTTTCTATTTCCGAGGTAATATCCCCTCGTTTTTTTTTATATTTTTTAGTTTTCGAGGGATTTTTGAGGGATGTTTCCCTCGGATTTAATTTTTTTTATTAATTTTTAATTTTAATGCCTGTTCAATTATTAAAATTCCAAAAAATTTGAAAAAAGTAATTAAAGAAAAGACAAATAAATAAACCAATCATTATAAAAAATATTTGAAAATTTAAGAATAATTACATGTTTTCGATCGACACAGTAACAAAATTTATATGAACCGTAAAAATGTTCTATGGATGGGGAGGGGGGGTACTGCTG
>BMAC01000093.1:843506-868960 GCA_014905375.1 Phtheirospermum japonicum
CCTAAATTGAACTCTAATTATGTATTATTCCTAAATTGAACCCTAATTATGTAATTATTCCTAATTTGAACCCTAATTATGTAATTATTCCTAAATTGAACCCTAATTATGTAATTATTACTAAATTGAACCCTAATTAAGTTGATTATTCCTAAATTGAACCCTAATTATGTAATTATTACTAAATTGACCCCTAATTAATTGATTATTCCTAAATTGAACCCTAATTAATTGATTATTCCTAAATTGAATCCCTAATTAATTGATTATTCCTAAATTGACCCTAATTGGAAATTAAGCCCTAAATTGAAACCCTAAATCCAAAATTAAAACCTAAATTGAAACCCCGAACAAAATATCAAATTCATTACAATTAGTTCCATAAATATTGCTGACGTACGGCAAAATAATGATGGAAATGGCAAAATCCCGAGAGACAAAAGAAACTATATATATATATAATATTTTTTTTCATTCTTGTCTACAAGAAAGCAGTTGCACATACAAGAAATAAAGATTGATTTCTAGCGACGACTCTAGATAACAAGATGCAGAAATATAATAGAATTAGCACATAATTTATATGGAAACTTACTAGGCTGTCTGATTTAGGGTCCAATATAACCTTGAAAAACTTTGGTGCCGCCATTGCTACGGTGAATAGGGGTGATTTTGGTTGGTTTTGAATTTGTTGGAGAAAAATCTGAGTAATAGATGCACCCCGTGGTTCCACGACGACGAGACGCACCCCTCTTTTTTTTTTTAAATATTAATTAAAATTTCGAGGGAAACCATAATCCCTCGGAATAATTTCGAGGGAAATTGAATTCCCTCGAAATTTTAATTAATATTTAAAAAAAAACAAAAAATAAATCGAGGGATTTTGGATTCCCTCGGAAGCTTCAATTAAAAAAAATAATAATAATAACATTCCGAGGGAAATGCATTCCCTCGAAATAAAGTCCCTCGCAAATTCGTTGATTTTTTTCCTCGAAAATTATGGCGGGAAAGAATGGCGCCAGAATTTCGAGGGTCATTCCGAGGGAATCGCCTTCCCTCGGAAAATACCAAGGGAATATTGGTTTCCTCGGTTTTTTCCTCGGAAAATTCCGAGGGAAGTCATTTCCCTCGATTTTTCCCTCGAAAAATTGCTGTTTTTTTTTTGTAGTGTACCCTAAGTATGATTAATAACGTAGAAGATCAAATTATAGATAAATGAGCGCTATGAGAGTGCCTATAGAAAAAGATTGAATTTTTGGTAAGGGTCCTATCCCATTCAAATATGTGATGTTCAGTAATAAAATTATCTTACTATGCATTTTGAAAACCTGGAAAGTTTCGATAGCACCTCCACTTAGTTCTCTAAGTATACATATATTGTAGTGCACCCGAGAACAAATGAGAGATGGAAACCAAAATTTAAAAGTCCATAAAATACGTACATGTTAGATAATCACATTACAATCACATTCTCAAACTGTCCAAATAAGTGGACAATTCATAATTTAGTACAAACTCTCTATTTGATACTAAGTTTCAAACAGGTCTAAGGTAAGTGTTTGAGTGTAGAAAGAAAGAATATAATTGATCCTAAAGTAAATTTTAAAATCCGTTATTGGAGAGACAAAACCTCCCGTCCGGCACCGTAAACCACGTTACAACACACACACACACACACACACACATATATATAATTATAAATCATAAATCCTATAACATAAATATTAATTAAACTGAACCTTCACTTGTCGATCACTACGGCATTTAAAAACCCCCAACCACGCACTTTTTAAAATTTTTTAAACCACCATAACATTTTGAAAAAATTCTAAAACCCGTTATTAGACGAATGAAACCTCCCGGCCGGCGCTGTACACCACGTCAACCCCAACCAATCACAACATCAACCAATCACAACATGTATATATTAATCATAGATCATATACCATATATATTAATTGAACAAAATTTCACTTGCCGATCACCACTGCATTTGAAAGCACGCACTTTTCTAAACTTTTTAACTACCATCACATTTTGAAAAAAAAAATTAAAATTTATTATTGGAGAGACGAATCTTCCTGGCCGGCGCCGTACATCACGTCATCACCTACATCAACTCCAGGCAATCACAACATGTATATATTAATCACAAATCACATAACATGAATATTTATTAAACACAAAATTGACTTGACGATCACCAAAACATTTGAAAATCGCTACCACAATAATTTACAAATAAGAAATAATTTAATAATAATTACACAAATAACACCTATTAGAATAATTAACCACTAACTTAACATTAAATAGGTAATTAACCTCTAATTGAATTCTAATTATTTAATCAACTCCTAATTCAGTCATACTTACGTAAATAATCCCTACTTTAATCACAGCTACATAATTGAATCCTAATTAGGTTATTAACCCTTAATTGAAGATAATTATACCTAATCGAACCCTAGACAACCTCCAATGCCCTAAATAAACCCTAATTAGACCTTAATTATAAATTAAACTGTATATTAAATACTAATTATATAATTACTCCATAAATTATATAATTCTACCCTAAATTATTAATTAAATTCTAATTAATCCCCAAATGAATCCTAATTAGGTCATTAATCTCCAAACCCTAAATAAAACCGAATTAAATTTCAATTATAAATTAATTCCTAAATTAAATACTAATTATATAATTACCCCATAAATTCAATAATTTTATCCTAAATAATTAATTAAATCCTAATTAACCCATAATTAATTTTAATTAGGTCATTAACCTCCAAAATCTAAACAAATTCTAATTAAACTTTAATTATAAATTAACCCCTAAATTAGATCTAATTATATGATTATCCCTAACTTCAATAATTATACCGTAAATTATTAATTAAATACTAATTAATAAATAATTTAATAAATCAAACAAAAAACTAAAACAAATTAAGAAAAATATATTTGGACGTTGGAGACAGTCGTGGCATGAGACGACGGTGGCTGGAGATGGCTAGTGGTGGCTAGAGATGGCGGTGGCTGAGACGGTGCTGGGGCAGACGGCGGTGGCTGGCGTCGGGTGGCAATGGTCGAATGGCTGGAGAAGGTGAGGAGGACGGCGCTACTGTTTTTTCTTTAGGTTTCTGAAATGAAACAGATTGGGGACGAGGCGCAGGTTTTAATCTTACATTGTTGACGGCCTAAATGGCCGTCAATATTATATTATTTTTTTAATTATGCTGACGGGCGAGAGACCCCACATTTATTTATTTTTATCTTTTTAAATATTACTGACGGGTTGTAACCCGTCAGTTTCTAAACCCGTTAGCGACCCATCATCAAACTCGTGGCAAAAAAATTCTGATAGGTCGCCGACGAGTCTATTTCTGACAATCCTTACCCGTTAGCATGTCGTCAGCATATGCTGACGGTTCTTTGTCCGTCAACATTTGTCTCTTTTTATTGGAGTGCATCTAATAAAATACACAGACACATATATACATACACACACACACATCTATCTATCTATCTCTATCTCTATATCTATCTATCTATCTATCTATCTATTTATATATATATATATATATATATACTATATATATATATATATATATATATTGAAATTTGTAGGTCTTATGGTTTTGAAAATAAGTATCAGTAGATGATATTGTTTTCAATGTTAACCAACACTGAAATCAACATCAACCAGAGTTAAACTAAAAATATGCAGCGGAGATTTAAACTCAAGAACACAGTAATTTAAATTCAGTTCACAAGTAAAAATAATTGTGAACATGAGTGTACAAATCCGAAAACAGTATTATTTTCTTTGTTCACGATCAATACAAAAATATAAGAAATAATATATGAAAACTAAAGTATCAAACATATGATACTAAATACTTGTCGCCTAAATGAAAGATCTCCTCCGTTGGTCACGCAACTTCGAAAACCTTTCTTGATCTTGGATAGTGGCTCCAAGTAGTTGTCTTACTTGTGTTCTCCCTTGCTGTTTGCGTCGCCTGTTCTCCTTAATTCTGTGCGTCTCAAAGTGTGTCCAAAGTCTTTGTCTTCTATTTTCTTAAATAGACAATCCTATAATCCTAAACTTGGTAAACAAGTAAAACAAATCCTAAACATAATTTAGGAAAGTAAATAAAGTCCTAAAACACAATCTAAGAAATAGAATTTAGAGTTCTAGTTTATTTTGTGCCCCAAAAAGGCAAACAACTAAAAAAGAATTTATTGCCATAAATAAATTCACAACTATATATATATATATATATATATATATATATATATCATATGAAAAAGTATAAAATTCTAAATTAAAATTAAACCATTAGTTTAATTTATACGAGGTTAATAACAAATATGCTCTCGAACTCACTCATGAGATAACGAGTCGAATACCATGAAATCTGAGTTTTGCTATTTTATAAAACGAGTCTTTTTAAACGAGGGTGAACGAACTTTTATTGAGTTAGGTAACAAAGAGGTCGCAAGCAACTTGACTCGTTTACACCCCCTATTACCATCTCGAACTTCTTTTTTCTTTTTTTTAAAATAATATTAGGTTGCTTGAGAATGAAACATGTGGACTTTTTAAAAAATACTACGGTAAAACTTTTTCCAAATAATGCCAAAACTCCCCAGTTTTCCCTGGAAACTTGTAGCTTTAATTTGAGTTTGATCAATTGTCAACTCATGATCGACAGAATATCCACACAAGCTCTTTATGGATAAAATTACAGCATGCTATGTATTCTTCAAGTTTGACCTAATTATTCAAAAACTAAATCAAAAATTACGATTGTCATTCAAACTTTACAATTATCCCAAGTATTACAACACCCCAATTGAAGCTTGTATTTTCCTTGCAACCATCTTTTTGCAATTTGTAAAATACAAACAAATAACATGTGCCATTCATAATTTTAATCAAAAAATCAGAGTACGGAATGGAGTGTCCTTTTTATTTCTGAATAACGTTAGAACGTTACTTTAATTAAGAGTGTTGCAAACATTTGAATAGAAGCAGTTGAGAAATAAAAGAGTCTGTGTTAGCAAACGGAATATTAAAAACTTAGGTGAAAAGAAATGTGCTTATTTAAAGGCACATCAAGTCGATATGTCCGAGTGGTTAAGGAGACAGACTTGAAATCTGTTGGGCTTCGCCCGCGCAGGTTCGAACCCTGCTGTCGACGTTTTCAATTTTCTCTCTCTCTTTTGTCCTCGGGAAAAAAAATGTGTGTGTGTGTTTAATGAACATGTTAATTTTTGAATGAAAATTACTAATAAACCCTAACATGTCATGTTTCTTTTTTTTTTTTTTTTTTTTTTTTTTCTGATTAATATGCTTTTCCTATGGTTTTGATGCTACTTCTTCCGTTTTGTGAACATCACCCTTTCGGCTTTTATTTATATGAGAGATTTTTTCTTTTATCATGCACTAACTATATTTATTATTTTGAGAACTATAACTTAATATATTTTTCGTAATTAATTGTAATTTGTTATATACGAGTCTGTGAATCGACAACCTTCGACTAGTTAATTGTTACTAACTCGTTGGAACTAACTTTGAACTCGCAAGTTGATCGACTGCGTTTGCATTTTACCAAACTCTATTAACATCTTGATTTTCAAAACTTAAAAATGAAAAACATTCTCCTTTTTTAAATTATGAAGGTCTCATATCATTCATCTACTTCTAAATATATTTGAACATGGCCCAAACCACCAACAAATACAAACATATAATAATCTCAACTCTTTAAATATAATATATTTCTAACATATATAATTAACCGCAAACAAATATTACAACCAAACTTGTTCCTTTTCTACAAAAAAACAAATACATTCCTTGGAAAATACAAAAAAATGGAAAATAAAACCGAAAAGAAGAAGAAGGCCTCATTTGCTCAACGGTGAGATTAATTTCTTGTCTCTGAATCAATGGTGGAGATGATTTGATCCTGTAGGGGTGAGTCTTCGAACCACAACGTGCATTTTCATACGCTTCATTTTCTCCAAATTTCCATATGAAGAAACTTTCCTAAAGTGCTTCAAGAAAAATAAATTGAATTTGGATCTTATTCTAATTTGCTCAGATTCTTGGCTTGCAGGACTAATATTAATTTGCCTGCAATTGGATTTATGAACAAGTGCAAGAAGAATGATGAATGTTATAAATAAGTGGGAAAATTTTGAATTTCTCATATCTAAAGGAGTGTTTGTCAAAAAAAATAAAATCTCAAATTAGTAGGAGAAAAAAAGGAAAACCAATTATCGATGTTAGGTTATGGTAAAGGTTGGAAATGTATTTATAGTGAAATTTGGACACTGTTCAACATTTGAACAAAAGTCAGGAAAAAGATTATTAGAATCTGTTTGATTTGGACTTAATTGTCAAAATAATGATATTATTTGGAATAAAAAAAATTGTAATCTTTCTAATTTGTTTGAATGTGATTTTATTTAATTCGATTAGGGATATGTCTAGGCCGTATAGTGTTATTTTAATTGGATATAATTTTATAAGTACATATAAGTACGTATTTAGTGTATTCAGTAATAAAATATTCAGTACGAATATATTTTTACCTAAATATCGGTGCTTGCCAGATATCAATTAGTCAACTGATAATATGTTTTACAGCTTTTAAGTGACACTTCATTTTTTTGCTTAAGTAGTTGACTTTTATAATATACTTTGACTATGAACTTCGATTGGGTTTGTCAAGAGTTTAATCATTGAATTCCATGGCACATCACATGTACATAAACTAAAATATAGTTTGGCAAACCTTAAAAATAAGTTAAAAAATGTTAAGTTCAAGATGTAAATGATATTTTATTTTTCTTAATTACAATCTTACCGTACCACGCCATGTTGCTGTATTACACCATGACTCAATTATTAGAAGGCCAACAACATTAATATAATATTCCTATTTGGACGGCCTAAACGAGTCAAATGGTTGATTACACTAACAAAAGTTTAAAAATATACCCATTTCACTTTTTAATTATCTTTTATAGGTAAACAGACCATTTGAATATCTTACAATCTTTTGTCCAACTAAATAAAAGTTTCGATTTATCAACAGAATTTGAAAATTGGTTTTATTACTAAATCAATGATTTAATTTTTATTTTTTCTGCTATATATACATGGTGACTGCAGGATTGTTATTTATTCAGAATTTTGTTACTTTGGCATTGCAGTTTTGGTGCTTTTAGTTAGTTGTGTGAATTGTGTCGTGTTTCGTGTTCGCGAATCGTGTTGAGACACAGGTATAATATGGTTGACACGAATACGAATAAGACACGAATAATTATTCGTGTCAAAATACACGACACGAACACGAACCTGTTTATTATACGGGTAACCCAACACGACACGAAAAACCTATATAAGAAAAAAAAAATCCAATAGCTACTTGTTAAGAAAATATAAAAAAAATAATAATATGAAAATAACACGATCATTGTCTTCTTTTGTTCGAAAACAGTACGAGCACCAAATCAAATTACACACCAAATTAGAAATTAAAATTAATCCTTCAAGTGAAAGTCGGGCCATAAATTACAAATCAAACTGGAAAATCAAATGTGTTAAATAGGTCAAATGAGAAATTTGAGATATATTAAAAATTTACAAGAGATAGTTTATTAAATTACTATTATACCATTAAACTTATATGGGTTAAATAGGTCAATCGGGTTGACACGCGGGCCAACCCGACCTGACCTATTTATTTCGCGTGTTATTCGTGTCCGACATGAATAACCCGCGAAGGGGCATACATGTACATGCTTAATTCGAGTTCGGTTCGAGTCGGGTTATCGTGTCGTGTCGGAAATTGCTACCCCTACTTTTAGTTGAGGACTTCTGTTAAATTAGAGAAAATACAGATATTATATGTATAGATATATCTCGCGTGCATTTCTTTAAGGGTGCGGATATACGCACCCCAAAATATTATTAGTTAACCCCAAAATATTTTAGACAAAAATAGTCATAAATAAAAAGACTAAATTGACCTTACATCAATAATAATTTCTTAATAATAATAAGGAAAGTAGAGAGACATGAACCCCCACAAAAAATAACTTTTCCTTACACAAAACCCAAAATCTCATTGGCTCCGATCTCAATCAACGGTGGAGATTCGATCCCACCGGTTAAGGTTGTGGAGTATATTGAAACATCCATGTCAAGGACCTGCTCTCCAAGTTCTCGGACAACTGGCTTTCGATTTCGACTATGCCAAGAGCTCCATTTGGTCCCCTCTGCTTCCCCGGCCGCTGCCCAACTCCGCCACCGCCGCCGGACTCGACCTTTCCCGGCGGTTGTCGTATGGAGAAACAAATGAAATGGGGGGTCGGGGAAATACTAATAAATTGACTGCGAGGGTTAAAAAGAAATTTACTGATAGTGTTTGAGAATATCAACAGATGTGGTAAGATGAAGAGGAGGAATAGAGTCTTTCGGGCTTTCTCCGACGAGTTCGGGCCGGCGGCTCTCTTCGTCTTCCTCAACCCCAAAGGCATGAGATAAAGTGATGAAAGCAACTGTGAAACAATTCAAGAAGAGAAAAAACAAGAACAAAAACAAATTTCAAATTTGTTTCGTAGATATTGTGCAGACTACAAAGGCGCCCTGCTTTGTGGTTCAGCCAAAAAAAATTGTTTCTTATTCTGCACGAGTTTCAGTGTACAGACTGTGGCCGTGGCAAAAGACAAACAGGGTGTAAATGAGGCATTATTTGTACGGGGTAAAAGTTTGTTTCTCCTAATTATTTTACTTTTATTTTATTTTTATTCAATTTATTTTATTTTTATTATTATATTTTTTATATTATTATATGGGGTAAAATGGGGTGTTTGTGGGGTTGATTTAGTAAAATTAAATGTATTTAAAAAAAAATTGGGGTGCTCTTATCAATTGGGGTTAACTAATAATATCTTGGGGTGCGTATATCCGCGCCCTTTCTTCAAACCATTCTATTTATATTTTTAGTGTTGACCTAAAAATATGTATCAGCGAATTGTATTTTTATTTAATAGTTAACCACATCAAATATGTTTTTGTTCAATCTGTCACTTTTAATTTGTTTATGCAAGTATCACACTGAAATTCTCTCTAGTTATCAGAGAATAAGAAATCAACTATGTGTTTCTCTCTCTCTATGTATGAGATGAATTGTGATTTCATCATATAATTTTTTGGATGATATCTGAACTAGGGCTGTAATCGAATCGATCATTGTCAGGTTTGAGCTCGAAATTCGAGCTCGAACGAACTCATTTTTTCAAATTTGAGTTCATCTCGTTTGAGAATTCGACATGCTCGAACTCGACTCGCCTCGACTCGAGTTACATAATATTAATAAAAAAAATTAAAAATCATAAAATAAAATACTTAATATTAAATTTTATTATATATTTAGGGTATATATGTAAATAAGTAAGTATAATAAGGATAAATTGGTAAATCTATCAAAGCTCGATTAGGCTCGCAAGCCTATCGAATCAAGTATCACTGAACTCGAGTTCGAGCAAGATTAACTTCGAGTTGATTTCGAGCTTTTTTCTAGTCGATTTCGAATAGCTCACGAGTCGGTTCGACTCACTTACACCCCTAATCTGGATGATAAGATCGACATAATCCTGAAATATTTGTTTTGAGGTGCTCGTTGCTCAAGAAGTTTGAGTTTTATAATTGTATTATATCTATAAGGTCACGATTTTGAACAAGAGGCTGAGAAGCAGACATTAAGTGCGTGAATTGGAAGAAGTTAATACTAATGCGCCGAATCTGTATAACTTCGAAATCAACTGTAATAGCCGTTTGTGATTATTAGTTGTAATAATTTTATTACATCCATTTCAAGTATAAGTTTAATTTAAGGATAATATTATTGGTGATAATAATTTTATTACCAGATATGATAATTTTAATAATACTTGTGGTAACTATTAATTGTGTTAATTCTATCATGATTGTGTGTAATTTCTGAAACTGCTTTGTGTTATAAAAATAGTTTAGTTGAGTTGCCAACTATTAAAAACATGAGTGTATTGTAAAAAAAATACATTACATTGAGTTAGTGTGATAATTGAAAACACGCAAATGTCTATTCATGAGGATTATTTGGATGTGATATTCCTGTTATTGGATGTGGTAATCTTATTATTTTTGATTATTTGGATGTGATATTCCTGTTATTGGATGTGGTAATCTTATTATTTTTGTGATAATCTCTTAATGATTATTAAAAGTAATAATCTTATTACTCAATATGGTAATATTATTTTTATTCGTGCTAATCTCTGAAGAATTATGGTATGGGATGTGGTAGTATTATTATTCTATTTGTTAATCTTGGTATTATTGGTTGTGATGATTTTATTGTTGAGTGGGGTGCGGATTTGGGAAGTTGACGGGAAAATCATGGGCAAAATTATAAAATAAAAAATAGGGTAAAAAACATTGGTAATATTAAAAAAAGGGTAAAAATCTTAGAGAGTGGACCAAAAAATAATTAATGACATCCATTTTACTGAACAAAATTACTTTTTAGTCAAAATCCTTAATAATAACAACAATTATAATACGTCCTATTGCAAAATATCTCTGCACACCACATAATTTTATATTGCAAAAACATTCAATTATCATTTAGAATTATTGTATCCAAAAAGTATTACAAACACTCAATTATCATTTAAAATTATTGTATCCAAAAAGTATTACAAACGCTCTTATGAAGTTTTTATTTTCTTAATAAATATCCACTATTTGCGAGTTGCGAGTGTTGTAAAATTGACCAAGGTGCCCTTGGGTCAAGACAATTTTTGTCAAATTTTGAAAAAAATAGGGTGAACTCCCACCTAAGCGACCTAGTCGGACCTAGCTAGGTAGGCGTCTATACAACTTATAATCGGTCATTGGCGCAACATTCTCTTTTGAAGTTTAATTTTTTTTATTTTCTATACAAATTTCCGTTGGAGGATCTTTAAGGTTGGATTTTAATGGGGAGGAGCCTATTAAATGGGAGGGGGTTGGGTTGGAGGAGGGGATGTGGGGATTGAATATGGGAACGGAGAGATGGGAAAAGGGAGGGATAAAAATAAAATAAATAAAAAGAGGTCGTCCTACAAGGATCAATGGAGGGGCGCATGTAGTTCATACACACGCTACTAGAGAGAGTGGGATCGCTGGGCCCCACCTCTGCAAAACTTGAACGAATTTTTCTTTTCTTTCCTTCTTTCTTTTCTTTTTAGTTTTTTTTTTTTACTTTCCTGTTTTTCTTAAACATGTGTGTGTGGATTATATAGGTAATTAAAAAGGCAAGAATTTACAATAAAATAAAATATCACATTTTATCCAAAATCTTTATATCATCCAAAAATCCCAAAAATCTCATTTTGTGTGTCGTATTTTTAATTTTTATTCTCGTTTGTTGTAATTTTTTTCTTTTGTAAAATGTTGTATTTTTAATTACATTGTTGTAATTTTTGTTATGTTATTTTGCAATAATCATAAATTAATATTATAATTGAGAAAATAAAAAATATACTAATATTAATACTAATATTAATGCTACTACTACTAATAATAAATAGATTTAATAGAAAATTATAAATAGTATTGAAATATAAAAAAATATAAATGAAAATTAATGGGGAAGATGTGTGACCTAAAAAAATAGGTTTGAAAGTAGGGTGACTAAATGAGATAAAAGAAACAAGAAAAGAGGATGAGAAAGAAGAAGAAATTTGGTGATATAAAGCATTGAGAATTTGAAAAGGGAGAGAGAATTGGGAGGTGTCTAAAGATGCTCTTTGTAAGAGTTATTATATAATCAAAAATAAATATCATGATTATATTTGTTATTTTGATACTCCCCCCATTCCACTTAAATATTATATTTTTGTCCCGTCCCATAAATATAGTTCAATTAGCATATTTAACATATCATTAATTTAAATTTCCAAATATACCCTTAATTAATATTTTTGAAATAGTATTTTTTTATGGTAAATGAAATATTGATGGTTACAATTCAAAATCTTACAATTCCAATGACAAATATGCTAATTCTAACACTGATTTCTATGACTATTAATTGACATTAATAAATATAACTAAAAAAATACTAACTAAATCAATGACTTAACTATATAAATTATTCATTTTTTGTGTGAAATCAACCGTAAAAACTATCATATTGAGATGGAAGGAGTTGATAACTAAAACTTTCTTTCAGTTACACACTTCAATGAGGCTATTAGTAACAGGGTGGTCATTGACCAGTGAGTGTGTTTTTAACCCAAATAGCATAAACCGCTTCATCAAAAACTCGAACCATGAAAAAAGTAATTCTTAAAAAATATATTTTCCTGGATGATATGAGTACTCAGGAAAAAAATAATTCGGGTTATAATTAAGATTTGTGCATAAGAAGGTCGTGAAAAAAAAATAGTTATATGCGGAAGATTATTTTTAAATCCTTTTCTAAAATCAAGGTTTGATAAGACGTGCAAAGGTGGCAATGCCAAATTTGAAGCATTAAAAGCTTAGACTATGTGATAAAATATATTATTATTATTATTATATCGAAAGTGATAAATAAGTTAAAAGAATGTATATTTGACAAGTTTAAAACAAAATCAATGTACTTTCAATTTAGTTAGTAAAATATTAATTAATTATTCATATAATTAGCACACTATTTGGTTAGTAGAATATTAATCATTTGAATTTTTTGGGCATTTAGTAAAAACTTAGTATATTTTTCTCAATTTGAAAAAAAGTAAAAAAAAAAAAAAACTTGTATAAAAAGCTAATGTCTTGCTGCGCACTTAGGCGCGCGCATAGATGTTTAACAAAATGAATTGACCATCTTTTTACATACATGTTCACTAGACGTGCCTTTTAGAACACGACCTATTATACACCGTCTTGTATAAAAGTCATTTTACAAAGTTTTTGTGCTTGGTAAATGAGAAATAAGTTAGGGAATAAACACACATAAGATAAATACAACCTCATTACAAAAGGTACAAATATTATGCCTCTAACTCTAAGTCAATATAATATTTCTATAATGCTATAAATTGACTTAAGGAGTGTCTACCGAGGGACCCCTTCAGTCCTTGGCATTAAATTACACATAGAAGCCAATAATACATTTTTATGAAAACACTAAAAATTGAAAAGGAAAAAAAAAATGCTCAAGTTGTTCGGACAAAGATTGTTTCTTTTCCCAAAAACAAATTGGAGATTAAATCTTGACTTTGTATCAATGATGGATAGGATTTGGGCCTTGAGGGACGGTTCTTCGACCCACAACGTGCATCTTCGTACGCTTCGTTTCCAAGAAAAAGAAAAAGGAATTGAATTTGGATCTTATTCTAATTTGTTCGGATTCTTGGCTTGCTGGGCTAAGATTAATTTGTCTGCAATTGAATTTTGGAACAAGAATAAGGATGAATATTATAAATAAGTGGGAAAGTGTTGGAATTCTCATATCTAAGGGAGCGTTTGGTATTAAAAAAACAAAAATCTGTTTTTCGAATAAGTGATTTGTTGTAGAGTCGAGAAGTGACACTATTTGAAAATCGAGAAGCAAGATGAGAAGTCTAAAATACAAAACTTGAAGTCAGAAGCTGACAATCACTTTTTGATTGCAAATACGAAGAAGAAAAGAAGTTCAATTTGTAGATGTAATTAAGGTTATGGTAACTAAAAGATTGGGAATCTATTTATAGTTGAATCACTTGGACACTGTTGACCATTGGAGCAAAAAGTCAGAGATAAGATTATAGGAATCTGTAATTTGAATGCAGCTCATGACTGATGACTTTAGCAAACAAAATATGATATCTTGAACATGAATTCATGTTTGCAAAGTTGTTAGGAAATTTCGCATGAACAAATCAGGGTAAATTACGTAAACACTCCTTGACCACAACAATTGTTATTAATTTGCTACATTGTGTATATTTTGGTAAGTAAAATAAATTATTACTTGAATATTCAGACATATTTTTAGTAGTGTGCAGCAGTAGTAGTAATAATAATAATTATTATTATTGTTATTATTATTATTTGTAGTTTTAACTTGTAAAATGAACTACAATAGAAATAGAAAGAAAAAAATCCCTCCCAAATCCATTAAAAATCATGCAATTATTGAAAACTAGAGTGTGAACATTTTAAACAAGATTGATGATAGAAACAATAATAATTAAATTTACAATATTAACTTTCTCTTTAAAAAAACCTAATATAAATATTATTATTTTAAAAGTGTACTTTCTGTATTTTTGTATTTTAATTTAGTTTATTAGTTAATTTTATGTCAAACACTTTAATTTCATTAATAATCTTTTCGGCTATCAATTATCAAATATATGCTACCCACTATCAATTAGCTTATCAGCTAGACTAGCTTATCAAATTTATATGCAAAACATACCCTAAATTTACTAAAATATCTCCATATATCTGATTATAAGCTAATCAATTATCTAATGGATATATCATTTCCAACCTAGTACGTAGTTAGGCATGTTTGTTGCTATTATTATTAGGGAAAATTCCCATATTTATTATTATTATTATTATTATTATTATTTAATGAATTAACTAGGAAAAAGTTTTTCTTACTTGATTTGCTACTTATTATATGTTACGACCATTTTGTAGATAAGTAAGTATATATTTATTATAAATATAGCTTTGCGCCTTACAAAAACTTCATCACACAGGTCAACTGATGATATGTTTTACAGCTTCTTAAAACATTATTCCAACTTGAAAACACGTTTCAAGTGAAATAATGCATTTCGCTTAAACAAGTAATTGACTTTTTTTTTTCTCTGGTTTATGTATCCTATCATTTCATAATGTAGTTGAACTGAATACTTGGTAGCTAACTTAATAAGCAAACTCTCAAGTCCAAGGAGTATATCATACTTTCTTATCACAGTATCAACCGTACGTGTTGCCAATTGTCACGTGACTCAATTAGTAGAGGGTCAACAACGTTAATTTTTAGAGTCCTATTTCCTTTTTTTTTAAATCATATCATTCCAATAATTTTTTAAATATATTTTTACTTCTTTTCCATTGCTTATACAATAGCAAAAAGTCTATAAGTTTCCCATTACACCAATTTTTATTGGTAACCAACCATTTTCATATTTACAACATATTGCCCTATTTGCATCATGTTTATTGTTTTTCCTTTTCATTTGTCCGAGTATAATTGGACTAACAAATAAGTGAAACAAAAATCGTTATGAATTTTATTAACATAAGTTCGAATAGCTAATGGGAAAGTATATTTGCTTTCTCTTAGAAATTTTGATTTTGACTGGAACACACATGCAGTGGCCATGAGCATAATTCAATTTTTCTTTTTTGTCATTTTCTTATATTATAAATGCTGCTAAAGAGAAGTATCCGACCTAACATAATTATTTGTGATTTAGTTGTGATGCGATCAAAAAGATTGGATCACCAAAAATATGGAGTGCTAATCTCAAATATGAGATCAACGACCTGAATATTTTCAAATTACATCGTAGCGACCTGATTGATGTCCAAAAGCCTCCTGACGACCTTATCAATCCTGCAAAACAACACCTCAGCCAAGACGGTGGACGACCTCGGCGTAGGCCCTCCGATACTTAAGTTAGTGAGTGCGAGAGATCAAAATACATAAAATACCCCAAAATCAATTTAAAGGAAAGACTGAGGCTGAGCCCTCTTAAAATCATAGTCCGCCGGGACCCCACCATACCATCCATTATTAGCCCGTTTGGGTCCAGAAACCATAAAACCCAACACCCCACGCCAAGCTACCACTCAAAACGCTAAGCTGGTATTAAGGGTGAGCATTCGATCGTTTTGGCCGAAAACCGAGCCGAACCGAAATAATCGAAACCGAATTTTGTATAAAAATTTCAAATCGAACCGAAATTTGGTCTAAAACCGAAAAAACCGAACCGAAAAAACTAAAAATCGAAATATTTACAAAATTGCAAATCGAACTAAATCAAAAATATGTTTAAAACCGAATTAAACGAACCGAATTGATAAAAAATAATAATAAGTAATATAAAAATTATTATTTTTTTATTTTTTAATTATATTTTGGTTAAAACCGAATCGAGCCGATTTTTTTTGTAAATCCGAACCGAATTAACCGATTTTTTAGAATTCTCAAACCGAAAATCGAACCGAATTTACATAAAACCGAATCGAAGATTTCGGTTCGGTCGGTTATTTCGATTTTTTGATTTTTTGCTCACCCCTAGCTGGTATAATACCTGTACCATAAGAGCTCGCCTCTACTAAGGGAGGTCTCCTAGGGGAGAGGTCACCATAAAGTTATAATCCATAAATAATAATTAGAGATTAGAGAATTATTCGTAAAGAGGGAATAGTATATGATCCATGATTCATGATAAAAAGAGAGAATTAGTGATTTGTTTTGGTGGACACTTGCATGGTCATGTGGTGCGTCAAATTAATTGATGGTTAATTGTACATATTTATATGTATTTTCTATGTGTTCTTATATCTTGGTTTACATATTTTGTTTGTTATTTTGCATTTTTGTAATTTATAGTCTTTTAATTGATTTTCATTTTTTTTCGTATTTTCTTAAAAAATTTATATTATTTTATTGTGTAGGTCCAAACTTGGTAAAAACATATATGAGTCAGGGTCAAAATACAGACCAAGCCTGACAATTCCCGCGACGAGTCAATGGTACAAAGATCGAGTGAAAATAACAACGGCCAAAAATCAAGGACGCGCTAAGCCATGACCGCATGTCGTCAGACGATGCCCAGCAAGTTAGACAAAAGAACTTGTGATAAGATGCACACTACCGCACGCCACTGCCCCTGGAAACCTCTGAACAGCCGCACACTGCAGCATTCATGCACTACTCTTTTAAAATATAGAATTGTGAAATCTCCCTTGCAATAGGACAAGTGTTTGTAGAGCGACGAGTTCTTCTCGAGTCGTGGCTATCCAAGAAGAATAATCAGAATACGATGTTTTTGCATTTGTAACACAATATAAGAAAAAAGAAATTATATTCTATATGCAATGACACATTGCTTGGGGTTCGGCTTTTATCAACTAAGACAAAACTTAAATTTGAAAACAAGAAAGTAAGGGTGCAGGGTATTAAACTCGTCTTTACGACCAACTAAATAATTTATCAATCATTTAATGTACATAAGTTGAGGTCATCTATCTCAATCTCTATTGATTTAAATTTGACGTTGATATCATTTCGTTATCAATCAACGTCAAAGACAATTAAGAGTTGGTAAAATAATTAATTTTGCAATTGAAAATTATATAAATTGAGATATGCACAATAAATTATTAAATAAATCGCCAATTGATGGCTTTAAACTCACTTAGGCTTTAAACCAAATAAATCTAGCCTTGACATATGGGAAATTGCAACAAATCAAAGGCACAACAAGCAAGAATAACAATCATGCAATTAAGAACCCTTAAATAAAATTAATCAATAAAGCCTAAAATTCTCAAATCAAACATGAAATTAAAAGTAAGTATAAAAACCTAAGCACAAAATAGTGAGAAAATCAAAAGTTTTAAAGTAAGCAACGTGAAACGAAGCCTAAATCTAGAAGAAGAGAAAAAAAAAATCAATTAAAGTAAAATAAAGCAAATACAGGCAAGGAAAAGTGAAAGCTCACTAAAATTAATTGAATAACATCAATACATATGCATAAAGAAACTCAAAACTTGTATCTTGTAGCAATCTGACGAAAAATGAGCTCTAGATCTACAAAGTAAGTTTTGAGAGAAGACAACCCCCCCAAAACCTAAGATAAAAACTAGAACATGGCTAACCCTAAGCTAAGAAGATGAACTCTCAACAATAATGAGGTTTGGGGACCTATATATAGGTATATGAAGGGAAATGGGTCATTTGTCCAAAATAGGGCACACAGACGAGTGGATCAGACGTGACTCGCATCCATGGGCAGTGCTGTGCGGCTTAAGTAGGCGTGCGCAGCCCATGAGTTGCCCTCGAGTATATGGTGCTTGCCGCATGGTTTGGTCCCGAGTAAAATGAGGCAGATTGATTACTTGCTCGATTAGACTTACGCGAACGAGAGTCTTGGCTCTAGGAGCACCTCGAGAAGGTGCTCGAGTAGACAGTTGCAAAGGCGTGTGCGGCTGTGAGGTGGTTGCAGGTGCTGGAGGGAGTTCTTGGTCATTTAGAGGTTCACCAAGGTGACTCTCTGCAAGAGCATACGTATCACTGCTCGATGGTACCTAGATGTGTTGTGCAACTGCCAAGAGTAGACGAACGGTAATGGACGATATCATGCGATTAGAGATTCACCATGGTAAGTCTATTGAGACTGTTGGGGGTTGCGAGAAGGTGCGCGGCTTTCTATGGCTTGCGGTAGGCTTGGGCGGTATTGCCGGTATGCGCAATGACTAGGCAAGACGTGGGGGGTGCGCATGGTTATGCGGTTGCTTGTGGTCACTCTCGGCCATCAGAAATTCACTGTTCTGCGTCTACCGTGACTATGTTATCAAGAATGTAAATAATCGGACAAAACAAAAGTGTCCTTGTTATCAAGGATCCAAGAGCCTCGTTGCCCACACTGTGGACTGGGTACGCCTAATTATTATTATTATTATTATTATTATTATTATTATTATTATTATTATTATATTATGTTAAGGATTTTATTCTTGGGAATAATTCCTTATTTAGTAATTTGCCTTTCTTAGGCCCAAAATATATTAGGGAACTAAAATTAGGACTCTAGATTTATTTCCTAGTTTATATACAAGACTTTAATTATTTCTAAATTGTGTTTAGGATTTGGTTTTAGGAATCTCCAATTTTAGAACTCTAGGACTCTTCTATTTAAGACAAGACAAAGCCAAGAGGAGAGGACACCTTCAATACTCTTACATTCACAACTTTTCGAGAAGGATTTTTACGCACGGCAAAGCAAGGAAGGAAGAACACGACGTACTACTTGGAGCCAACGATCGTGATAAATAAGATCTTTGAAGTTGCGTGACCGACGAAGAAGATCTTGCCATTCCAGCAACAAGTATTTAGTATCAAGTTTCTTGATATTTAGTTTTCATATATTACTTTATATTTTGTATTGAACTTAAAAGAAAGTAATATGGTTTTCGGGTTTGTACACCCAAGTTCACAAGTACTTTTACTTGTGAACTGAATTTGTTTAATCGTGTTCTTATTTTTATTTTCCGTTGCACATTTATATTCTGCTCTGGTCGATGTTGATAAACTGATGTTGGTAACATTGATTAACAACATCGTAAATTTGATCCTTATTTTTAAATTCATAGACCTTCTAGTTTTTACATATTATTATTATTATTATTATTATTATTATTATTATTTAAACTTTAAACTTATTTGTTTAATTTGTTGTATTTTACCTATTCCATAGAAGCGTGATGAGGATAAGAAAATAATAAAGACAAGGATAAGGACGAGGATGGGGATGAGTGTGAGGATCCGAGCTTCATTGGATTATTTCGAAAGATGCACACTGATAATCGTGGAAAGTGGATAAATAAGGATGCTGAGAATGATTATGTAAGTTGTCATGTTGGTTACTTATCTTGTTTATCTAGTTTCATATGACACTGCATATCTTTTAAATGGTTGGTTAAATAGGTATAGCTGGCTGTGCTGTAAAATCACATAATTGAGAGCAATTACATAAACCATAAGCAATTAAGATTTTGGGATATATGATTAATAGTTTGTGTCCCAATATTTTTCAAGTAGTTATCAGCCTCGTGATTAAGTTATCCAGCCTGCCTAAGTTGGCATTCTTATATTTGTTGACGACGTCTTTGATTAAGTTCAAAATAGCCTTAGTTGGCACCAAGTAACTAATATACTACTATATTTCCACTATTTAAAATCAAGTGATGATTTGGATGATGTCAATAATTGCTCAACTGGTAGGTCTAAATAGAAAGATGATATATCTATTTAATCTAAGGGCCTGACTTTAGATTTTTTAAAGATAATTACAAAAACGACCTCTGAAACTTAGTCTAATTACAAAGAAAAAAAAAAAAAAAAACCTTATCATTTAAACTTACAAAAACTATCCCTGAAATTCTCATTTTTTTTATCTTTCCTTTTCTCCTCTCTTTTTTATATTGCATGCACGACTTCTTGATGCAAGAGAAAAACATATTAGTGCATCACCCGATGGAAGTGTAGATGAGTGAGCAATTATGAGGGAAGTGATTGGTGTTCGATGAGGCCATGAACGTGGTTTTGGCCGAATCCTCAAGGGATCTTGATCGTTTTCAAATCATGACATTTTCGAATCATCTAGTGGTTTGTCCGAAACTCGTGAAAAGTCTATCGCCCAGATGTTGCCACTCTTATGAAACAAGTTATTATTTTCTCTTTCCTTCTGTTTCCAGCTCCAGATCTTTTGTCCTTTTATTTCCAGCCCCAGATCTTTTTCCTTTTGTTTTCAGCCTTCATATTAAAAGTATATATCATAACTACTGATTATACGAGCCTCATGGATTAAAAATATATGTCACAAGTGTTGAGTAATGTGTTTTTATCTTATTTTAAAGGTTGAAAAAATGTCGAAGTTCATTGACCTTCTTAAGGCGAAAGTTGAGATAGAAGTTGAGATAGAGGATGTGCTTGCAGATGATCAGGCCCGTGATGCGGACGAGCATGATGGATCTTCACCTTAGTTTGGTATTGAAGTGTACAATCATTTTGAATCATTTTGATTACTCTAGCTAATGGTGGAATTAATATTATGGTTGATGTAATTTGAAGTGTACAAATTGCGTAATGCTACAATATATATGCTTAATATCAAATTATTTTGAGTTATTTATGAATTTCATATATTTTGAGTTTAACTTATAGTAACAATTTTCCTCGAACCTAATTCACTTGGCAACGTCAAAATTGGAACAAAATTGCGTTTCAATAGGTGTACAACTAAGAGGAACGACAAAATAGGGAGGACATGTTGTTGCAATTTGTGTAACACTATTGGAGCGATTCGTTGTTCCTATAGACCTATACATACAAGATTATTGAGATGCAAAATTTTGAAAAACTGGCACGACAAGTTGTGCCTATTGGTATTTAAGTTACAAGGGCGGCACAGAGTCGTTCCTATAGAGATGCAGGCAGATTTCTATAGGAGCGACAATTTTGGAATGACTTGTCGTTCCTATAGATCAAAAGCAAAGACAACAACATGTGTAGGAATGAATTTTGTCCTTCATACTAAGCCTTATTGTTGTAGTGCCCGCCTCCCGACCTTGAATCGGTTCCTATTTGACTCTACTCAATAAAATAATACAAAATTCCTAAACATACGAGAAAAATAAAAAATCAATAAAAAAAGAAATAAATTATGAAAATACAAAATAAAGCAAAATAATTCAATTTATAATAAAAACTAAAATTATACACGCAATATTAAATACAGAGATACGCGTAAAACATGTATCATAACAAAAAAAAAATTGCAGTTTTGCGAGGGATTTTTCCGTCGACTTTAAGGTAAATTCCCTCAGTTTTTTGAGAAATCGAGGAAAAAATTCCCTCGGAAAAACCCTCCTCGGTAAAATTTTCCGAGAGCCAATTTTTCTCGAAAAAATTTCCCGAGGGGGAAATCGAGGGTCAATCCCCTCGGTTAATTCCCCCGTACGACCCTCGAAAAAACCGAGGGGCCCAACCCTCGGAAAACCGAGGGCTTTCTGAGGGGCCCTACTTTCGGAAAAACCGAGGGTATTTTGCCCTCGAAAAATCCGAGGGGCGAGCTACCCTCAGAAAAATCGAGGGGCAAATTACCCTCAGAAAAACCGAGGGCCTTATCTACCCTCGGAATAACCGAAGGTATAAACCCTCGATATTTAAATTTTTCGAGGGATTTCCGATGGTATTCCCCCTCGTAATTTTATATTTTTTAAATATTACTTTTAATTCCTGTTTATTTATTAAAACTCCCTAAAAATTGAAGAAAAATCAATAAATAACAGACAAATAAATAAACCAATTATTATAAAAATATTTGGAAATTTACGATTATTACATGCGTTCGACAAAAGTGTTTAGTAATAAAGTTTTTATAAAACATATCAAACTGTCCTATAACGGGGGGTGATGTGTAGGGGGGTGGCTGCGGCGGGGGTACTGCGAGAAACGAGCATACATCTCGGTTTATCTGTGCATTCACCTACGCCTGAAATGCCTCCTGCTGTCGGCGCTTCTCCTCACGTTGTCGCTCAGACTCGGTGTATCGTTGCTCGATCACCTGGACCTCCGCCAGGAGCTCCACCCTATGAGCCTGGAGCTGCGCCTCCTGACCTAGTCTCGTGGCCTCCAACTCCTCCCTCTGCGTTTGGAGCTGCCCCTCGAGCTGTCTCACGTAGGATATATGCTGCTGTGAGGAGGAGGAGGACGAAGAGCTGCCTATGAAAAAACCTTTCGCTGCTACAATCACCTTCCCGTACGAGCGGTGCCGTAGTGTTGCCGGTGTATCTAACGACCCGACACCCGACCCTCGTGGTTACGGAACGCCGAGACGCACCCCTCTCCCGCCCCGTTCGTAAATTCTTTGGTTTTTGTTTTCATTTTTAACGAATTTTCTATTTTTCTCGATACTTTTTTGATTTTTTATTTAAAATCGGAAAAAAGATAGAAAACGCGTATCTAAAAGACCGGCACCCAACCCTCGTGGTTCCGGGACGCCGAGACGCACCCCTCACCCCCTCCGACAAAATCACGACGCTTCGTCGTTTCGCGTTTCCAACCGAACAAGTTGATCGATCGCATCTTGGTTGTTGGTCGAATGACACGACACGTGCGAATGCGCACATGCTCGTTGATATTTTTTGATCGAAATCGGGTCAAAACCACCCCACGTGCCTAAGATGATATAATTTATTTCATTTTTATGATTTTCTTTTTTTTTTTGATTTTTTTTACGATTTTTTTTCATTTTTTAAAAAAATCGAGGGGAAAACGCCCCCCTCGGGAATCTGAAAATTAAATAAAAAAAATAGAAAAACCGAGGGGAGGGCTGGGCCCTCGATTTTTTCCGAGGGGATAGAGTTCCCCTCGGTTTTATGCGTAAATTATTTTTTTTTATTTTTTTATTTAAATAAACGGAGGGGCCCTCGAAATTCCCGAGGGTATTTTCGTCCCCTCGATTTTTCCGAGGGGTATTTTTTTTTTGAAAATATTTCCTTCGAAAATACTTCGGTATTGCTTTCGATAATTATTGCGGTAAACATTGACCACCGTTTTTTTAAGGGATTTTTCGAGGAGAATTTTTTGCCCTCGTAAAAAATCGAGGGAAATTTTTATCGTTCGATTTAAAAAAAAAAAAACGACGGAACTATTTCTCTCGATTCTCCCCTCGAAAAATTGCTATTTTTTTGTAGTGTATAAATATGTTCAAGTCAATAACCAAGCTATTGTATTTCTTCTCCTTGTGTTTGTAGGACATCAGTTATGTTTGTTTTATGTTTGGTTCAGTCGTTTTCGCAATTCCAGACCATCGTTATAGCTAGTTAGCTATTGGTTGCAAGAGTATTTTATGAGTTAATATCATCTCTTTTCGTTTGCGGGAAAATTTAAAAAAAAAAAAAAAAAAAAAAAAAAAAAACCGTAACCACAAACAAAATGATCACACAAGTATGAAGCAAGATAAATGGCAATTTTTCAATTATGATAAAAATATGAGGATAAAAGTGTCAATGTGGGTCCCACATCACAACAACACTTTACACATCATATATTACCAACATAAAATTAAACACAGTACATATTATACATTCAGACTTATTTATATTTATATTTTATTTTGTTTTTTCACTCAAAAACTAATACATTCCTCTAGAAATACTAAACCTTAAAAAAAAATGAAAAAGATAAAAACAAAAAAGGCCTTGAGTTTGTTCGGGACAAAGATTATTTCGATTTCGAGAAATAAACTGGAGATTAATTCTTGTCTCTACATTAATCAATGGTGGAGAGGATTTGGGCCTTGAGGGACTGTTCTTCGACCCACAACGTGCATCTTCATACGCTTCGTTTTCTCTGAATTTTCATATGGAAAGATTGTTCTAAAGTGCTTCAAGAAAAAGGAATTGAATTTGGATCTTATACTAATTTGCTCAGATTCTTGGCTTGTAGGACTTGTATTAATTTGCCTGCAATTGGATTTTGGAACCAATATTAGGAGAATGGTGAATGTTACAAACAAGTGGGGAGAAAGTTGGAATTCTCATATCGTAAGGGGGTGTTTGGGACAATTTCGGCTTTTTCTAGAAGAATTTAATCGAAACTAAAAGTAGTTGAGAATCAGAGGCTGACAGTGTATGAACAGATATTATTTGTAAAAAGTCAAATCGAGAACCTAGAACACCACCCACTAATTCAAATTAGACAAAGCAAAAGGGACTTTAAGCTAGAAGTTAACAATCACTTCTTTTCTTTCTTTTTATTCTCGGGTGTGCAAAAGAAGTTCGATTTGTGGATGTAAGGTTATGAAAATGTTGGCAATCTATTTATAGGGGAATTTTGAACATTGGAGCAAAAGTCAAAGAGAGGATTATAGGAATCGGTTTGATTGCGGCTTATGAGGCGACTTTATTAACAAAATATGGATTTATTTTTCATGCTTGCAAGTTGTTAAGAAGTTTATGAAACAATAAACAAATAGTTTACTTTTTAACCATTGAACTTAGTTATAATCTTTGCATTATGCTGCATGCATACATTTATTTTTTTTTCTTGGTAAAGGACACATTTGTGGAAATGGGAAGCTTGAGCTCTTACAAAAAGTACATTATCCTACCATGAAAATGGGAGGTTTAGTCAGATAAGTATTACACTAATTAATAATATGGTAATCATTTTTGTAGTAGTTTAGTCGGATAAGTATTACACTAATTAATAATATGGTAATCATTTTTTTTACCACTACGCAATGCCATGTTTTCATCAATTGAACCGTTTTTTGTTTTTTTTATAATTTTTTTGTATTTATTAGATCGTTTGATTTTGGATTGTGCACTTTTATTTATATTTCTATTTAGTAACATATTACATTAAAAAAATAATGTATTCATTTATTGTATCATATCATATGTTCACTTAAAAAATAAGAATAATTGATTTTGTCACTAAATTTGACAGTAACAAATAAAATTTCAATTAAATTTAGTATATATTTTTCTCCAAACTACCATGAATTTATATTGAATAAATTAAAAACCGATCGAATCGACCAGAACCGATCAAAACGATATTATAACATAAATTTAGAATTTTAAACTTAATAATTAATGTTTATAT
>BMAC01000093.1:899345-918878 GCA_014905375.1 Phtheirospermum japonicum
ATTGCAATTTAATTCATATTTCATGAAAATTAAAATTAATCAACATCAAATATTAACAAAAGCATTCAATATACTTAAAAAAATATTTTACATTATATCTGAGTGCCAAAGAGAGGTACATACAGGTCAACTAAATGTCAAAGAAAAGCAAAGTAAAGCCGAATTAGAAATCCTTTTCAAGCTTTCCACTAATCTATAATCCCACCACACCATCGTTCTCAACATATTCATCATCATGCTGGAATGCAGCTTCCTGCAGCAGTAAATCAGACAAGAGCTTCTTAAATGTCAATAGAAACTACAGTACAAAGAGAATTTTTGAAAAGACAAAAAAGACAACTTAACTCCCAGAAAGGCAAAAATCCAGTGACAGGTTACAACTACTTAATAAGCTGATGAGAACCTTATGATAATGTATGCATAACTATTGAAACTTTTGGTAAAAATGCACTGGGATCATCACCGCCCGAATTAAAACCATAAATACAAAAAAGGAGAAACTACACAGGTTAGAATTTCATAGCATCTATATCTCGAAATTTTCTGAATCTATAGTGTCTAAATATATTTATATCCATATTCGGACCATAAGAAAGGTGCAATAGGTTTACTAGATTAAACTCCAGCCGGTGCTGCTCATATGCAGCCTGCTACTCCAGCCGCAAAAATCACTCAATCAAATGACTGTTTATGTGGTTTCAAGCTATCAAAACAATGACCTATACGGTTGGAATTTGGAAAGATTGAGTTTTTATTTTATTTTATTCTTTAATAACCAAATTAAACTTACATATTTAGCAAGAAACCCTTCCACGTTGAAATCGAAGAGTGGATTTACAGTTGCGAGCTTCATAGATAAAAATTATATAGAGCCGAAAATCACTTATATCAAAAATCACATAACTCTATCGTAACGCACACAAAATTCGAATTAATATATATATATATACCTCAACTTGTCTTTGTAGGGATTGCACGTAATTGATGATCTCGTCAAGCATAACAACTTTTCCGGTAACCTGCTAAAATTACAAAAAAAAAAAAATGAACCAGAAATGATTACCTTATCTACATTATATTGAACGACTAATCAAAAATCATAACACAGCAAAATTAACAAATAATTTCTTTTTTAGAAATTATTACAGAATTGGTCAGATAATATGGCTATATCCATTTCTGGGTGCCACAAATCTTTTCTAGTGCCTCTGCCAAACCAGAAAACATTTTGCCCAAAAAATGATAATAATGACATAAGCCAAAGTATAACTTCACTGCAAACAGATGAAACAAAAGACAAGGAAAAGAAAAAAGAAGCCAAGATCACAAACAGAACCATGTTAGCAAAATAAATAACTATGTTTCCATTATTCCGTGGGAGAAACTTAACCATCTAAATCATACCGAAGGATAAATCCTAAAGAGAGGTCAAGAAAATTTGAAAGAAAAATATCATTCAACTTTTTAGCATAATTCCTCCTTAGTTTAATTTCAAGAGTCAAAATCTCAGCTTACGATGCTCATTGAATTTTTTTTGAACATTCATAGGATAATCAGTTTCTAATACCTACACTCATTTCCAACCATGGTTCATCACTAGGCTATATAAAAGTAGATGTGTATAAGAGACAGGATTAGTATAATGTTAATATATTATAACTCTTTTTGTCACGGTGTGGTTTGCTTTTCTCTTTTTCTTTTGTTGTTTGGTGTGTCCGGCGAGGGGCGAGATCTGTAGGTTAAACAAGTCTGATTTTTGCTGATAGTGCGTGATAGTAGTTCGTGCTAGGGTTGTTGTGTTGGTTATGGTGAGGGGCGAAATCTGTAGGTAAGATAAGCTTATTTTTGTCTGACACTGCATGGTAGTAGCTCGTACCCAGAGTGTTATTTTCCTATTTGTTTGTTTGTGGTCGAAATGAAGGTGGTTGGAGTGTGGTGAAGATTTTGGGTTGTTTCCATGAGTGTGGTTTTGCCAACTCCCCGCTCGATGGCAAGTTGGGTTATTAGATGGGTTGGTGCATTTTTGGTTTGATTTTATTGTTGTTTATGGTCTTGTTTTGCTTTTTGTTTAATTATTTTTATGGTTCTTTGTGTTGACACTACTCCGGAGAGGTTCTTATCCTCCTTGGTTGTGCGCCTTCTTGTGGCGGTGTGCCAATTAATCCTAAACTAATTTGTATATTAGCGCTAAGAGTATCTATTGCCAGTTGGTAACGACAATATCTTGTAAAATTTGTTGAGTTCTTTTGAAATAAAAAGAAGAAATATACCCCATATATTTCAGGAAATCACTACGGTGCCTTCACGGTATCATGCCCCCACCCCACGTGCATTTACATTCATCCATCTTTAATATTTATAACTTTGACTTGATCTAATGGTTGATAATAGGTGAGGAATGGTGCCTTCATGGCACCGCGGAACTTACCTATATTTTAACTACAATTCACTGGTAGTTACAAAGTAAAAAGTATTCTCAGTTTAAGTGTCTGTTGCCGAAAAAAATAGATCCTTAAAATTAAAACAAAAAAAAAATGCACGCCCGCCACACTTTTGTCTGTTAGTTTTGTCATTAATTTTAAGCAGTATTGTTAGTTATTGGGATTATCGATTTAACGGTTCACCAGGCTGTCTACAGAAATGTGGAGGCTTACACAAATTCTTCAATGTGGTCATATAGATGATAATATATTTTACAGATTAAATAATTTAAATTGGTACAAGAGCATCTCTAATGCACTCAATGTATTGGAAAAAATGACTTTACCTCTAATCAAATAGACAGAATGTGTTGAAATACACATTTTATGTATAACATGGATTGCAATATTAAGATTGCGTGGCTTTTGACTAACATTGTTATTGTGGGGTGCTCTGTCTATATCTTGATACTCTATTGGCATGATGAGTCATTTCTTATTTTAATATCAAATCATGCGAATAAACCTTAATTTATGCATAATAAATAATTTAATTCTTAAAAACCAATGTCAGATAATGAATACTATTTAATTATAGAAGGAGTCATGAAAGAGTAAATTATAGACTTCTCTATCTATTTATTCATGTTCTCTAAATGTTTGTCTATCAGTTTCGTTGTTAAATTAAATTCACATAACGTAATAAAGAACCCTAATCATAAGATATCACCTATAATCTACACGTTCATAAAATCTACATCTAAATTCATTAAAATATAAGAAAAAGGTACCATTATATTGAATCTACTAACAATAATTCATAACTTTCGTGGCTTTTGTTGCACAAAATTATCAATTAAATAATTGTAATTAGATTTAACAACTATTTCAATAGATAATATTGCTAAAATATTGGTAGATTAATGGAAGGTACTTTCTTTGGTTCTGCAGAAGATACAAAACAAGAATTTCTGGTTATGGAACAACAGGATGCCATAAATACAAGTTTTACCATTTCCCTAGAGTTATTATGTTCTTGTTAGTGCTTCTTTCGTTTAATGCTCCAATGATTTGGGGGGTGGGGTGATTCATCTTTATTTTGGAATTAATGTCCTTATCAAGAAGATTAGAGGACACCGTGACTTTTGCATCATCCTGATCCATTTCAGACTCAGAGGTTTCTCCATCAGAATTTACATGAGTTTGAGATGATGGTTCTGGTGTTGAAGCATTTGCAGAAGCATCAGGTGCTATGCCTAAAGATTCACTTAAGGTATGTGAGAGATTAGTTTGCAGACTTAGAATAAGGTCAAGCACATCATCCTCAACCGAGTTACCAGAAATACCCATCAAATCATCAAACCTGACATTCACAGACTTAAGCAATGTACGAGTTCTAAGATTAAAAACCCTATATGCATGACTATTAACAAAATATCCCAAAAACACACACTTTCAAATTTTTGAGTCAAACTTTGAAGTATGACCTGTCATTCAGAACATAACATACACAACCAAATACGTGAAAGTACTTAAGGTTTGGTTTCTTTCAAACAAGAATATCGTAGGGAGTTTCACAAGTTCCAACCCTAAAGTAGACTCAAGTTAAGATGTGACATGCAGTGTTAGGAGCTTCAGCCCAAAATCTTTTTGACAAGTTCTTAGAGATTAACATGGTTCATGCCATTTCTTGTAGAGATAAGTTTTTACGCTCGACTGTACCATTTTGTTGGGATGTAATTGGGGAACAGAATTCATGGGAGATCCCATATTTATTAAAGAAAATTTCAAAATGACGAGTTATCAAGCTCATTTCCATGGTCTATTCTAATTCTACTAATTAACAAATAAAACTTATTACTGACACGTTTGGACAGTTTTTGAAAGCTTTTAAAAGTTTCAGATTTTCACGAAGAAGCTCAATCCAAGTGAACTGGGAAAAATAATCAACAATGAAAAATGAGTATTTCTTACCACCATTACTTTGTACCTCAATTGGACTCATGAGGTCTATGTGGAGGAGTTCCAGACAACGAGAGGTGTTGAAGGGTTGGAGCACAGGGTGAGACACTCTGGTTTGCTTTACTTTTTAACAGGCACAATAGACGGGTGAATTGTTAATTACTAGTTTAGGAATACCTATTACAGCATCAGACTTGACAAGTTTCCAGAGCTCAGACTCTGAAGGTTGTACGCTTTGACACAAGATTTTGTTGTTCACTTTGTAGAAGTTGTCAGTAGTTCGTGTGACAGTGAGAATGCATTGATCAGTGTTGTTAAGGACCTCGCACAAATCTCGACTGAATTTTACACGCAGATCATCATCGCATAGATGACTAATGCTTATAAGATTTGTGACCAATCCTTTCACCAGTAACACGTTCTGAAGCTTGGGCAGTCCTTCAACATTTAAGGTACATTTCCCAATAATATGTCCATGAGCACCACCACCGTATTGTACTTTACCACCATTGTGTTGTACAATGTCAGCCAAGTATTCAGCAGACCCTGTCATGTGCCGGGAACACCCACTATCAAATTACCAAGAGCCTTCAACACTAGACTTGAGTGAGATGTAAATCATATAATACTGAGTATCAGCCTTTCTTACCCACATCATTTTGGATTTGTGAGCAGTGTTAGTCCTCGTGTTGGAGCAGGAGTTCTCTAACACTGTCTTGTTTCTGGGCGCAGGTGTCCTCTTTGACTTGAGTTTTTTTACAGAAGGGTCTGATGGGTTCAGGTTCTGAGCAATGATGACACACATAAGTACTTTTTTGACGTTTGGAATTCTTGATAGAGACAGATCCTTCTGAAGACCTTCTCTAACAAAAATAGGAGCCTCAAATCTTATCCCGTGTTTGATCATAGATCCAATGGACATGATCTCATCAAGTTTGGTCATGTCTGTATTAAGTTTCTTTAGGGTTAGTAGAGATATTGAGAGTTCTGACCTTGCTCTATCTAGTTCTTCTTCACCTATGGTTAGAAGAGCTTCTAGACGTAAGACAACACTTTGTTGTTCTTTATCCGTGTGTGCCGGTCTCTCATTTTTCTTAGAGAGAGTCTTAACTTCTTGAACCAACTTGCACCAATTTTCAAAAAATTCTTCATAGGCGGTGCCAAAGACTTCATTATCATTTGTGTATTTAATGGTGAAGGATTTAATATACCAGATGTCACTCATATTATCACTGTCTTCCTGGACAACACAAGCATTCATGGCGGCAACCTCTTCAATTTCTTTTGGTTCTTCCTTATTTTATCCGTCACTCATGGCAATTAGGTTTATCTTTCGCTTGATGTTGGCACATTCATGCCTATAATGGACAAACCCTCTGCATTCATGACACTGAACATTATCCAAATCCTTAGTGTTGTTCTGATTTCGGTGTTCAGTCTTTACACTTGTGGGAGTCACATCACTTCTTTGGAACCTATTTGTGGAGTGACCCATTGGTCTTGGAGTGTAAGCATCTGAGGAGGGTTTGACGTGTCGATTGAAAGGCTTCCTCGATTTATTCTTCTTCTTCAAAAAGTCACTGAACTTTCTTTTTATGAGTGCAATTCCATCCTCATCCAACTCAGTAGTCTCAGCTTCATGCGCAAGGGCTACAAGATCAAGTTCTTCATCTTCAATGGTAGTAGTAGAGATTAGGGCAATACTTCTACCTTTTGGTTATTTGATCTTAAGTTCCATCTCGTATGTTTTCAGATATCCGACGAGTTCATCAAAACTCATAGTGGAAGTGTCATTGGCTTCTTCAATGACTGTTATCTTCATTTTAAACTTTTCAGTCACAGAACGCAAGATTTTGCTCAATCCTTTCATTAGAGATGGAGGCACCTAATGATTGGCATTCGTTTGCAATATCAAGGAGTTTGGCACTATATACGGCGATGGTTTTATTTTCTTCCATTCTTAGAACTTCAAATTGAGTAGCAAGCATTCTTAGTTTCATTCGTAAATCTCCTTTGGAACCTTCACAAAAGAGTTGTAAGGCGTCCCATGCTTCTTTTGCAGTCTGAAAATTTTAAATGATTTTAAACAGAGAGACGTCCACAAAGCAGTAAAGAGCATTCAATGCTTTGGTGTTTGCATTTGAGATAGCAAGTTCCTCGGCCGTCCAATCGATCTCATTTTTTAGGACAATGTCTCAATTCGGATCTTCTAGCCTCGGAGCCTCCCAACCAACTAAGATTGCACATTACGATCTTTCATCCATAGTTTTGATGTAAGCACGCATCTTACTTTCCAAATAACATAGTTTGTCCTATCCAACATAGGTGATCGGATTGCAGTATTCATAATAGTATCCATCGTTTTCCTTTAAAAAAAATGAGGATCAGCACTTAGTAATGTCAAGTGATCGCTCTGGTATCAATTGAAAGTTTTGAAGTTCTCAGATACTTGCATAAACTTAAACAAATACTTCCATACTAACATTTATGTATTTCAGAGAAAAACTGTAAGAGAACACTTGTAAATGATTTTTGCCTATGAGTTAAATAAACTCATAGGTCGTGATCTCAGGCCAGAAATGATATTACTAGAGATAACGAAATCGTTTTACAAATTGTAAAAGTAGAAGCATCTAGTAATATATGAAAAGCTCCAAAAATGAGCTGATTGTTATGAGCAGTTCTTGAGTCACCCGTAAAATCTTCAAGCTTGATCAAATATAATCTTGAAGAACTCTTGTACAACGAATAACGTATTCCTTATGCTACTGATCTTTCTGTTTTTTTCTCTATGTAATTGCCGTCAATCGTCAATGCTAAGGAAGCTCCTTCTTTAAAGAGTCCTAGTTACACAAAACAAAGTTTAGATAAACATCTTGAGATATTAAGTAAATAAGTACCAATAAAAGATTTGCTAGATTAATCTACTAAACATCCTAGCAAACCTAAACCTAAGTGTCAAAGACAAATAAAACTTTTCAAATAATCGGTATAATTCCTATCATAAACGAAACATAATGCGAGTGAACCGTGCATTCCACCATAAGCCTCATAAATATGAGTCAGAAATATGTTGTCTGGAAGGTCACGAGCAAGGTCGACTTTGACACAAACTCTTGTAAAGCGCCCCATTGAGTGCATTATCATCGGTACGAATTGGTATACCAACATCCAGCATGAACCCAAAAGAATTGACGGATCCCAATACTCCTACCTCTGCACCTGGACCGGAACTGAAACTTGCGTTAGGGAAGACTTAACCACGTTGGGGTCAAAATTCAGAATCCAACGTTGAAGCCGAAAAGAGCCCCAGTTGAAATCCCAAAATATGTGATTCCAAACCACATCCTTTGCCATGCGTAATGAGTAGGAAATTATCCGAAATATCCCAGATGATAGTGGATTTGATTCAAATATTATTGGTGTTGAAGAATATTTGAGTGGATTTAAATAATAACCTATGAAAGAAGCCTAAGTTTTAGAAACTCTTTCTAGAAAATGTCATAAAAAAATCAAGATATTTTAGAGAGTAAAAAATGTGTAATATTCTAAGGTGAATATTTTTATGAATGGGTATAATAGATGAATTGTGAGAGTTGTCTGACTATAAATAAAGTTTATGTCATTATATAGCTCAACAAAACAAACTACATTAAATCATTCAATGTTTGTTACTTATAATTTGATGTTATTTCTGCATCATACTTGTGCGTGCACAAACACACCGTGCCTATTTTTACACCTATGGATGTGAAAATATAGTTTTTCTTTTTAGATTTTTTAATGAAATTATATAAAAACAAACAAGGACGTTTTTTATAAATATTCTCTTTAAAAAAATCAGGTTTTGTATACAGTAAAACCTGTATAAATTAATTCTCTATAAATTAATAAACTCTTTAAAATAAAAATTAATAAACTCTTAAAATAATAAAATCTTCTGGTCCCGACATGGATCTATGTAAAAAATCTTCAAATTCGATAAGATAATAATTTTTCGGAAAATCCCTTTATAAATATTAGGTCCCATTAAAACTCTAAATTAATAATTTATAAATATTACAATTATAAATATTTCCATATAGAGATTTATATAGTATATGTTTCATTCATCATGCATGAATATATTTAACTGGCTATAATAGTTATTTAAGTGCAATGAGTTAATGTAAACATGTATATTTAAGTAATTCCACATACATGCGTCCATGAATATAATAGTTAATTTTATACAATGTATTGATATTATACATGAATATATTTAATTAATTACAAAAAATTGGTTGATGCATGAATATAATCAATGAGACATATATGAATTCATTTATTTTCAATACACATGTACTAAATTTGTTGAATTTAAAAAGTCTCTCTTTTAATTAATAAAATATTAATTTATCTATATATTAATCTCTCTAAATTAATAAAACTTCATGGTCCCAAGGTTATTAATTTATAGAAATTTTACTGTATATCGTTTATAAAACACTAACAAATTTTCCACTAAACACTTCTCTTAAATAATAATTTTATCGAATTTTATTTTCAAATATTACCAACTAAATTTATAGTAGTGGGAATGACCGAATACATCATGCCCCATGCCCTTGTATTTACATTCATTGATTTACTTCACCACTTATCTCCTGAAACGATCTAATAATTATAATTAGGTGAAAAATGATATAGTTACGTACACCCTGTAGAATCTAGTTTACAAAAAGAAGAATAAGCAAGTAAATAAATAAAGAACCTAAGGTATTGAAGAGAACCAACTAAAGAGAGGATATCATAAGCATATCTCGCCTGAAAGAGAAATAAAACATACTTGGTGTAGGCAACTTTAAGACCAAGGAAAGTAGTTTAGATGGCCAAGATCTTTGACAGCAAACTCAGTTTTGAGACGAGAATGAACTTAGTAACCAGGAAGAGTTATTGTCCGTGAGGATAACATCGTCAACATATCGTATTTTATATACGTAAGTAAAATACTGACGGATTTACCAACGGAAAAAACTCTGTTGGTATATTTGTGAGTTTTATTTATTTTAATATTGCCGATGAATTTCTCCTATAGCCACCCAACCTTAGCACGCCCCAATAGAATTAATTCCCCAAAATGGTTTCAACTGTAAAAGGAAAAATGGATTTTACTCCCAATTTTGTTATTAAAAAAAAAAAAACCGGTGTGATGCCTGATGTGATGGATTCATGTATTCTGATCAGTACAACAAAATACAACTTCATAATTCAAGATAGCAGAAAGCAGTAGCTTGCCCTATGACTAATCGAAAAATCCCCTCATTTTGTCGTGGCTCAAAATTTTTGTTTCAAAGCATTAGGCGCCAACTTCTGAATCATTTTAAAAATAGTTGGACTTTGCTCCGTTGTCCCGACTAAATCAAGCAACAATTCAAGTGTGGATGCATCCGGGGAAAATCCTTTATCACACATCTCTACAAATAACTTTTCCGCATCTTCACATTTGCCCCCTCTTAGGTTTCCCCGAACAATTACATTATAAGTAATCTCATCCGGTGAAAAACTTGCTTGTTCCATCTTTAGAAGAATATCCTTAGCTTCCTCGAGTGGCCCATTTCGACAACATCCTTTTATGAGGATAGTGTAGGTTACCACATCAGGATCCAATCCTAAAAACAGCTCGAGCTACATCAAGCTTCTTAGCTTCGCACAAACCATCCATGACGATATTGTAGTAAGTAATATGAAGATGTTCTCCTTCTTTGTGCTCTAATGCATCCAACAACAACAATGCTCGTTCAACTCGACCGTTCCTACATAACCCGTCCAACACGTTACAGTAAGTGTAGAAGTTTGGTTTCGACCCGACAGCTTGCATCTCGTCAAAAACCTCTAATGCATCAGAACATCTGCCTCCACGGAACAACCCCTGCAATATGGTTGTATATGTAGTCACATCAGGCTTGAGCCCTTTACGAGGCATCTCACGGAACATATGCGTAGCATCATCTATCTTCATCTTCTTGCAGTATCCATTGATCAGGATGTTATAACTCCAACTATTAGGAGCCATAGAATCAAATACATTTCATCGAAAAGCTTCAAGGCAGAATCGATCATTCTGTCTTTACATAAGCCGTCGATAACCATACTATATATATGGGTATTAGGCTTACAAATCCTCCTCCCTTTCTCCATTACCCTGAGCAGCTCGACGGCCATTGCAACGTTACCAGCCTTGCAAAGCCCATTTATCACGGTCCCGTAAGTTACGACATCTAGCTCGCAAAGCCCTTCTCTTACCATCTTCCTAAACAATTCTTGTGCCTCATCAATCTTGTTTTCTCGGAACAAACCCTTCAATAAAGCGCTGAAGGTAAATACATCAGGAACACAACCACGCTTGAAGAACCAACCCAGGATGGAGAACCCGTAACCGACCCGGTCAGAAAGGCAGTAACTGTTAATTGCAATATTCATAGTATATTCGTCAACTGAAACCCCCAAATTACAGCTCATATCTTCGAAAAGGTGAATGGCAGCAGAATACTCTTTGAGATTAACAACACGAGAAAGCAATTGATTAAATTGAATCACACTAGGAAGAGGCCTCATTCTGAACATATCATCGTATAGACAAAGAGCATCATCCAAGTTTCTAATATTTCCCAGCCCAAGCTTCATTTTCTCACGATTGGCAACAGGTTTTGTACCAAAATGACGAAAGAAAGAGAGAATAAGGAGTGGGCTACGAGAGAAGAAAAGGGAATTACCTGATTCATAGCAAATTGGAGAAGAAATTAGAAATTGCCCAAAACAAAGTCCCTTCGTCTTCATCATTCTCAACAGTGTGTTGACGGAATATTGGGGGAGCAGACTCTGAGATTTTTTTTTCTCCCTTTTTTATATTATATTATCTTATTTAAGCCAAATGTAAATAACTAATTATTTGTATTAATTAAGTCTTGACTAATTAATTGACTATATTTAACATATCATTAATTTTTTATTTTTACACGTACCTTTTACTAATATTTTTCAAATACTAATTTTCAACATGGTGAATTGAAAATTGATGACTACAATGCAAAATCTTACTATTCCTATAACAAATATACAAATTCCAACACTGATTTCTATGAGTATTAATTGACATTTATAAATTCGAGAAGATTATAATTGAAAAATACTAATTAAATTAATAACTTAACTATATAAATTACTCATTTCTTAATTTGTGTGAAATTAATCGAAAGACTATCCTTTTGGGACGGGGAAGTAACATATAACCAACTAAGTATTAATTGTTGTATTAACTAATTATAAGCTTATATTTATGAAAATATTGGGCAAATATAATTATAATGCATATAATTATATAATATTGGGTATATACATATTCTTATATTTAATTACTTGTTTCCTCAATTCGTTGAAATTGAGTGGTTGATTTTAAAATAACTAAATATAGAATTATTGTAAATTAAAAATTAAAATCATTGTGGAAACACCACATATAGTTATGTAACCTATAATTTTATGACGGATGACGTTGTTATATAGCCAATCATGTATACCATAGTGTACATAATGGTACTCAACTAAAAAGAGCTCATTTATTTTTAGACGATTGTTCATAATTTTTAATATAACATTCTTTATTTTTTATTTGAGATTCATTATATTTTACAGGCAGAATTTTACTTTTTAACTGAACACTCATTTATTTGTTACTAAAAGTTTATTATCTTTTAACATGATGTTCATTATTTAATTTGATAGTGGATTACATTGCTTTGTTCACCATAGTACCTAATAATTTGTTATTGTTATATCATGGACCATGGTGCTAATAGTCAAGGTGGCCTTCGTCGACATGCATATCACATAACAACTAGATATACGACGGTATATTGGTACATTAAATAATAAATAAACATAAATAGATATATAGACACATTAGTTAAAATTAATAGGTATATTACATTAGAAATACACACACACATCATTATGTAAATACATTCAAGAAAATATATAAATGTACATCAATATATAAGTACATCAATTCAAACTGATATGTACATTGTATAAAAGATTATACATCACTTTATAGACACATTACATAAGAAATAAACACAAATCAAATATAAATATATTATTTAATAACTAAAAATACATAAGAGATAATAATTGATGATGAGACATGAGGTTTACGTGCTTCGATCCGACCATTTTTTGTATGAAAAATAGCCTGAAGGTTGCAAAAAGCAAAACCCGCATACTTTGGGTTGTTAATAATAACAAGAAAAACATTAGGTGTCACACCATAAAAATGCGACAAGTACAGGTGGGAAAGAATATTTTTCCCAAAAAATATTAAGGTCAGAAAATGAATATTAAATATAAAGTTAAAAAAAAAAAATCTCTTCACTTTAAAATGGAAATTGTTGATTTCATGGGATTAGATAGGAAATTGCTGATTTAATGTGATAGATGATGAAATACTCATGACCCTTTTTTTTTTAATTCCTCAAACAAAAAATTAAAAGTTTCTCATAAATCACCTTGGCGAAAATGAGATTTTTCGTCCTTTAAGTTATTTTAGTTTGACATTTAGTCCTTTTTGACCTGTTTTCAATTTCATCCATTTTCTTTTAAAAAATTTGCAATTTTATCCGATTTTCGCTGGACGAACTCAATTTCATCGGAATTTGCTGATTAGGCGCTGACTTGGGAAAAATTCGACCACGTGGAAATTCATCATCTTCCCCACATCACCCTCTCTCTCTCTCTCTCTCTCTACGCCCCAGCTTCATTCGCCTCTCTGAAACAACACTCCCGAATCACATCAGACATAAAACAACAAACTCCACAAAACCAATTCGATATGAATTAAATCCCCAAATACAACAATTTCACAAAACCAAAACCCCCCAAATCTGCCCATGCCATTGACCCTCTTTCTTTCCCGTCGGCCTCAACTTGATGGTTGCACACCCTCCGGCCGTCTCACAGCGTCATCACCAGGCGGATATAAGGAGCAGCGGCGATGAGACAGCACAGGCATAGGGTTCTAGGCGACGGCATCTGGTCACTGCGGTAGCTGCGGCTCGAAGTTCTATCTGGCGGGTCCAGGAATTGGGTGGATCTTTGATCAGAGTCGGGTTCGGATTGTCACTTCGGGTCCAGAAACTTGGGTTGTTTATGTAAATCATGAAATTTGGGGTGTTTCTTATGTGGTTTAATTTCTACATCTCTGGTGTGCATTTGGTGAGAGTATGACCAGAACTAGAACTGGGTTTTTTTATATATTTGTCAAAAATGCTTTTTTTTTGAAAAAAAAAATAAATCATTTATTTATACATTTGTGCACCATAAATATTACTTTTGCACTTATTTGAGTGATGGGTGGCCTGTGAATGGAATTGATAGAGCTCCTTTGGGCAGATGAGAGCAAAATATAATACTTCACATAGTTCTTTGATTTTTATTTTATTATTGCAAACTTGTGCTCTATAATTAGTTGTTTTATATGATTTCCGACTAATTCAGATGGCAACATCAATATATATATATATATATATATATATATATATAGAGAGAGAGAGAGAGAGGGTGATGTAGGGAAGATGATGAATTTTCACGTGGCCGAATTTCCCCCAAGTCAGTACCTAATCAGCAAATTTCGATGAAATTGAGTTCGTCTGGCGACAATCGAATGAAATTGCAATAAATTTAAAAGAAAACGGATGAAATTGAAAACAGGCCAAAAAAATGGACTAAATTTCAAACTATGCCAACTTAAAGGACGGAAATTTTCATTTTCCCATCACCTTGCAATACAAAAAAACTATATATATATATATATATATATATATATAGAAAAAGTCTACAGTGCCTTCAAGGCACCATACCTCCACCCCCTCCTGCATTTACAACCTTAGATCTTTTAATATAAAAAAAAACTAAACTTGATCTAATGGTTACTATTGAGCCCCATGAAGTGAGAAATGGTACCGTGAAGGCACCGTAGAAATTCCCATATATATAAGAAAACGTACACGGGTTAGTATTTCAATATTTAATCTTATGAAACAATTGAAGATTTTTAATTTTGAATTATTTTGAATAATTGAATGATTAGTTATATATGTGAACTTAAGTAACATATAAATCATCTTATTATTTTTCAAATTATTATTTTTCAAATATCGAATAATATGAAGAAAAAACATGTTTTAGTTCATAAAAAGATTTTTATTGGACAAGTTGTACTTAGCAAATTATGAAATATTTTTCTCGTACACAACATTCATAATTTTAACAAATTATCCTATTATTATAGCCCTGTTCGTATTCGTGGATCTGCAAGGCTTGTAGTTTATTAGTTTGGCCTAAGTCTCAGATAAGCAAAAGAATATTTTCAATATGACTAGTAAGGGGTAGAGAGAGAGAGGAATGTGAAGAGGCTGGATATGCTCTGATAATCGAGCAAGTGTTTGTATAATTTTATAAGTCCTTTTTGCGGAGATAACTAAACAAAAGATTTGGCGTAATGTTCTCCACGGGCTCCACTCTTTAACCCGATATATTTTAAAAACTCGGATGTATTCGAACTTGAAACCTGTACCACAAATAATAATTACAATTCTGAATCGTAATGCCAAAAAAAAAAGACAAAAAATCACCTCAACATCAGCAGGCATAGATGCCATGTCAAAAACGGGTTGAGGTATAGGTGTCCAGCGATTTGCACAAATCGGCCAAGTCGCTGGTTCAAACCAGCGGTCAACGGTTCGATTAATCGTTGACCACGGTTCGAACAAGAACCGCCACTAAGGCGGTTCGGTTATGGTTTGAGCATTTCTCAAACCGTGAACCGGTGGTTCAAATCGCCGGTTTATGTTTTTTTTATATACATTTATAAAATATTCATTTTATAAGTCATTTTAACACTAGACTCATTCGATGTTTTGAATTTGTGATAAATAAGAAAATATTTTATCTTATAAGTAATAGCCACACGATCGCGATGGAGATATTAATTATTTTTACAATTCAATAAGATTGTGATAACTTAAATCTTTTTTACTGGTCTTTCACCATCTGACGGGTGACGCATGACACCATCCTCTACCATATACTCTACATGCCACCGCATATCTTTTGGAGTTATTTTAGATGCGCACAACCTCTGCAGGTGGGCCGTTAGAGGAAAGTAAAACATCCTCTTGTACGGAACTAAGTTGGACTTGTGCCATTTAGCTTGTCCCTTCATCGCGGGTTTGAACCGTGGATGATCACAAAACCTGCACTTATCCAGATTCAAATCATCCTTCCAATAAATCATACAGTTCTTCACGCAGCAATTTATCTTCTCTACTGGTAACTCCATACCTCTCAACAACTAATTACTTTCGTAGAAATTATCTGCAACATTGTTGTCTTCTGGCACGATCTCTTTGATTAAATCAATAAATTGATCATAACATTTCTGAGAAATGCCATGCTCCGATTTCAAATTCATAAGACGGGCAATTAAAGACAACTGATTGTGTTTCTCGCAACCGGAATACAAAGGTTTTTTTGCAGCTTTCAGAATATCGAAAAACTTTTTCGCCTCGGAATTAGGTGACTCATCCAACTCAATATCATTTATATCGAAATTGGGACCAACAACACCTTGCACCATATCGACGTACGCATTTGATGATGATCCCCCAATTTCAATATCAGCAGGCGATGAGACGTGTTTCCCCGTGATGAGTCCAAATGTAATAATCAGCAATGAGTCCTTTGGTACCGAGGTGACATTTTATCTCATCGATAGACCTATAACTAGAGTTCCTACACTTAGTTCGTGGGTAAGGGCATTTCATTTTATCACCGTCCTTCTCTGTAGAATCATGCGTGAGTGCAAATTGTACGAAACTATCTACACCAGCCACGAACGCCGGATTTAGAAATCCGACAATATTCCGTTTGTACATCCAACTACGATCATCAGCCATCCTAAGATTTTTGAGTGTTATTCGTGATTCTAGAATTAAAGAAGGTGGCAAAATTTCGGCAGCATTACGAGAAGAACGAGTAATTCGAGTTATAATTGGTAAGACTTCTATCCCATTCAAGAACGTGACATTTAGTAGTATGTATTATCTTAAAATATGCATTTTTCTTAGATTCAAGATTTCGGCGCATCTCCTGCACCCGAGAACAATTAGAGAGATGCAGAAACCGAAATTTCAAAAAAAAGAAAAACATACACATAAGATAACCATACTACAAGTCATATTCTCAAACTGTCAAGAAATGGGACAATTCCAAATTTAGTATCAAACTCTATATTTGATACTAAATCTCAAACGGGTCTAAGGAATATTGGAATAATTCGAAACTTAGTTTCAAAATTTTCTATTTGATATTAATTCTCAAATGAATGATCTATATATAATTAATTTTCTGCAACAATATGAATCGTGTCACTTTGCCAAGGTTCCAAATAAAAGCAATCACCACCGTCACATTTTTAAAAAATATTTTGAAAATTTGAATTAAACGACGTGACACCCTATCACGTTTTTTAAAAATATTTTGAAAACCCGCTATTGGAGGGACAACACCTCCCGGTCGGCGCCGTAACCCACGTCAACATCCGACGGTATACAACCAACACCACCAATGACAATAATATATATAAACAAAATTAAACCCCGGCCGATGACCACGGCCTCCCATGCATGTAAAATATATAAATTTTTTTTAAATCTCGGCCGATCACCACGACCTCCCATGCATGAACAATATATATACAATATAATGGGTGCATACATATATCACAATATAATTTGCCCCTAAAGTTTATCTAAATTTAAAAGCAGGCCCTAACAATCTAAGTTAATACAATAAAACCCTATTTTCCTAATTATTTACTAAATTAACCCATAACTATCTAATTATATACTTTATGTACGTATTTTTCTAAAAATTTACCAACTTAACCCTAATTTCGAAATTATTTACGATTAGACCCCTAATTTGAAATCAAAACTTTATTTCAAAATTAAACTCTATTTGAAACCTAATTATTTAACTAGAAAATAAAAACAGAATTTTAAATAAATTTTTATTTAATTTAAAATTATTTTATAAACTATAAATTGATTTTCAAATTAAAATAAAAACAGAATGATAAATTAACTCCAATTTATATTAAAATTATTTAAATCCCAAATTTGATTTAAAAAAATATATTTTTATTTTATATTTGCTAAATTAACGTATATCATATCAAATGGATATATTGAGTTTAGGTTATTTTTAATACATATATATGTTCATCATAAATCTAAAAAACATTAATTAGCATATATATGTTCATCATCATCATATATATATATTATATATATATATATATATATATATATATATATATATATATAATTATAAAGGTTCAATAATACAATCAATTATTGTATTTTTTTTATTTATTCAATTAACAGACATCAAACATATATATATATAGTGTGTGTGTGTGTGTGTGTGTGTGATATTAATAATTTAAAAAAAAAAAAAAAAAACTAACTTTCTCCCAAGCGACGGCGATGGCGATGGTGGTGGAAAAAAGTCGATTAGAGGCGGTTTCAAAACAACTTTTGGAGGCGGTTCTGAACCGCCCTCTTATAGTAGCGACCCTTAAAGTAAAAAGAAGTCGGGCGACGGTTCAAAACCGCAGCTTAAAAGAGACGCCGGGTGGCGGTTCTTAGCTCGAAGCGCCGCCAAAACTTTGAAATTCGGTCGAAACCGACGCCATAAACAGAACCGGGTGGCGGTTCTTAGCTGAGAACCGCCGCTTAAAACAGAAACCGGGTGGCGCTTCTTATGAAGAAGCGTCACCAATAATACTGAGACAGAAACCGATGTCGTTGACACAGAGAACATTAACATCGGTTTGAGTATAACCCATCTAGATCCCAAAATAATAATTAAAAAAAAAGAATTAAATGCCCATTCTATTTTACCAATCCTCATCCCAAACAATTGCAATTTAATTCATATTTCATGAAAATTAAAATTAATCAACATCAAATATTAACAAAAGCATTCAATATACTTAAAAAAAATATTTTACATTATATCTGAGTGCCAAAGAGAGGTACATACAGGTCAACTAAATGTCAAAGAAAAGCAAAGTAAAGCCGAATTAGAAATCCTTTTCAAGCTTTCCACTAATCTATAATCCCACCACACCATCGTTCTCAACATATTCATCATCATGCTGGAATGCAGCTTCCTGCAGCAGTAAATCAGACAAGAGCTTCTTAAATGTCAATAGAAACTACAGTACAAAGAGAATTTTTGAAAAGACAAAAAAGACAACTTAACTCCCAGAAAGGCAAAAATCCAGTGACAGGTTACAACTACTTAATAAGCTGATGAGAAACCTTATGATAATGTATGCATAACTATTGAAACTTTTGGTAAAAATGCACTGGGATCATCACCGCCCGAATTAAAACCATAAATACAAAAAAGGAGAAACTACACAGGTTAGAATTTCATAGCATCTATATCTCGAAATTTTCTGAATCTATAGTGTCTAAATATATTTATATCCATATTCGGACCATAAGAAAGGTGCAATAGGTTTACTAGATTAAACTCCAGCCGGTGCTGCTCATATGCAGCCTGCTACTCCAGCCGCAAAAATCACTCAATCAAATGACTGTTTATGTGGTTTCAAGCTATCAAAACAATGACCTATACGGTTGGAATTTGGAAAGATTGAGTTTTTATTTTATTTTATTCTTTAATAACCAAATTAAACTTACATATTTAGCAAGAAACCCTTCCACGTTGAAATCGAAGAGTGGATTTACAGTTGCGAGCTTCATAGATAAAAATTATATAGAGCCGAAAATCACTTATATCAAAAATCACATAACTCTATCGTAACGCACACAAAATTCGAATTAATATATATATAATATATCCTCAACTTGTCTTTGTAGGGATTGCACGTAATTGATGATCTCGTCAAGCATAACAACTTTTCCGGTAACCTTGCTAAAATTACAAAAAAAAAAAAAATGAACCAAAAATGATTACCTTATCTACATTATATTGAACGACTAATCAAAAATCATAACACAGCAAAATTAACAAATAA